>JAJQKJ010002857.1:0-83687 GCA_029574335.1 Rana kukunoris
CAAAAACTATAAAACTTTAAAACATGCAATGCTGTATATAACATTGTTCCCATTTGACAATAATAACATCTCAAATAACAGCATTAAGAAAAAAAATAAAACTTATATATATATATATATATATATATATAATAATATATATATATATATATATATATATATATATTGTAAATATCCTGGGGTGACTAAGCTCTAGTGGTGCATATGATCCCAAGAAATCGTGCCAGTCCAGACTGCAATTTATGAGCATGGAAGGCCACTTTTATTTAACCACATAGCATTTACATCTACACAATGTCATGGGCAGGCAAATAGGCGTACCTGTACATCCTTTGAATTTTGCCGCCCAGTGGGCATGCCCCCCCCGCATGCCTCGTGAGTGCGCTTGCGGGTCCCGGGAACTCGATGTTCCCGTTCGGCCCGCAATTTCAGCCGGCAAAGGCAGAACAGGGGGTGCCTCTGTAAACAATGACAGACAAAACAAGTACAGCGCCAAAAATACAACGTAAGACAATGTCAACACATTAGAACCTGATGGTAATTATAAAATACATATTTCAATAACAATATTGGAAAATAGTTGATGAGCAGCTGAAAGGATATACACATCAGGAGTGATGTGAGTGGGTAAAAGCAAACCAAAGGGATCATTCAATAAAAGCTCTACAACAAAGTCAATACAAGAGTCCCACAATAATATAAATGAAATGTATTAAAAATAGTTTCTCAAAAGAATGTTTCCAAAGTCCCAGCTTTAAACTGCAGAATATGCAATATACAATATGGATGATCCAGGTAATTGCACGCCACCAAGCAGTTAACCACAGCACGATTACAAACACAGAAGCACTCCTACTAGGCAAGTGCCTATCCCACAGGCACAGCGTCTCACTCAGGGGAAACAATCCGATGCTCTGCAGCATCAAGCGCGGACAGAGTTGTTCACTCTTACCCTGACCATGGTGGATGGATGGGCGCTGTGGTGAAAAAAAGTTTTTTTCAAGCCGTGGGTAAGAAGGAGCTGTCCTCACCATGCACTGTAGGCAGCCAAGACGCGCGCTCCACTCGAGCTGTACAGGACGTCTCACTGACGCTGAATGGAGGGGCGGAAGCAGGGCTCGGAAGGTGCTTGTCCAGGATTGGATGGAGGGTTAGAGGCTTAGCCCATGAAAACGGGATGGGCGGGCTGCCATAGTTCTAGGCCTGGAGCGATGTCTCACGAGATCTGTGTGGTGTGCAAAATAGCACAGGCTGGAACCAGGAACTGTGGCTGCTACAAACTTAGGACAACATGTGTTGGGTCAAAGCCCTTCGTCAGGTCATCTTCGTTTTCACCCGAGCGCCCATCCATCCACCAGGGTCAGGGTAAGAGTGAACAACTCTGTCCGCGCTTGATGCTGCATAGCATCGGATTGTTTCCCCTGAGTGAGACACCGTGCCTGTGGGATAGGCACTTGCCTAGTAGGAGTGCTTCTGTGTTTGTAATTGTGCTGTGGTTAACTGTTTGGTGGCGTGCAATTACCTGGATCATCCATATTGTATATCGCATATTCTGCAGTTTAAAGCTGGGCCTTAGGAAACATTCTTTTGAGAAACAATTTTAAATACATTTCATGTACTGTATATTATTGTGGGACTCTTGTATTGACTTTGTTGTAGCGCTTTTATTGAAGGATCCCTTTGGTTTGCCTTTGTAAACAAGGCATTCCCCTGTTCTGCCTAGTGTCATGTCACTGATCTACTGTTCCCTGTGATCAGGAACAGTGATCAGTGATGTGTCACTGTTGGCTTCTCCCCCTAACAGTTAGAATCCCTCCCTAGAACACACTTAACTCCTAGCCTAGTGGTTAACCCCTTTACTGCCAGTGTGATTTTCACAGTAATCAGTGCATTTTTATAGCACTGATCGCTGTAAAAATGACTATGGTCTCAAAAGTTTGTCAAAAGGGTCCAATGTGCCTGCCATAAAGTGCAGTCATGATTAAAATTGCAGATCATTGCCATTGCTAGTAAAAAAAAAAAATTATAATTAAAATGTCATAAAACTATCCCCTATTTTGTAGACTCTAGAACTTTTGCGCAAACCAATCAATATACGCTTATTGCGATTTTTTTTTAATCAAAAATATGTAGAAGAATACATATCGGCCTAAACTGTTTATAGCGCACAAAATAAAAACCACAGAGGTGATCAAATACCACCAAAAGAAAGCTCTATTTGTGGAAAAAAAGGACGTCAATTTTATTTGGGAGCAACGTTGCACGACTGCGCAATTGTCAGTTAAAGCGACGCAGTGCCGAATTGCAAAAGTACTCTGGTCTTGGTCTGGGGCTAAGTGGTTAAAAGAACAGAATGTTCAAAAAAACAACAGAAATTTCTCTTGCACAGGGTTCCACTATTACTGTACTTTGTTAATTCAGCCTCCTGGCTTACTCACTAGAAAAGCGCCCCCCCCCCCCCCCCCCCCCCCCGTAAAGGGTTGGGACTTTAGCGGCAACTAAATGTGAAATTCAAAAACGTATGTGAATATAACAAAAGTTTTTTTTATTAAATTTATATTTAAAAGTCAATGTGTGCATACATCACCGTATTCGACTGGTTAAGAACAATATCAAATACGTAGGGGCAGATTCACAAAACAATTACGCCTGTCTAACTGGGGTTAGACAGGAGTAATTTCAAATTTCCCGCGGCGTATCACTAGTTTGAATTCTCAAACCATGATACGGCGGCTTCGGGCTTCGATCCGAGAGGCTTACGTCTTCGTAAGCCTTCGGATCTACGCTGCCATCTATTTGCGGCCGCTGGGAGGAGTTCGCGTCGTTTTAATGCGTCGGGATATGCAAATGTGTTTTTACGGGGATTCACGAACAAACGAGCGAGCGTCGCAATCGTTTTCGTCTATTTTTTTATACGTAATGTTAGAGCAGCTTTTTGCTGCTCTAACTTTACGTAGCCCATGTTAAGTATGGCCGTCGTTCCCGCTCGCTTCGAATTTATTTAATTTTTTTTTTGTTTACGTAACTCGTCGGGACGTGGATCGCCCGTAAAGTACGCTACATAAACAACGAATGACGTCACGACGTGATTTCGCGCAATGCACGGCGGGAAATTTGCGAACGGAGCATGCGCAGATCGATCGCCGCGGGAACGCGCCTAATTTAAATGTTTCACGCCCCCTATTCGCGCAGATGGATTGCGACGGGAGAAATACACTACGCCGCCGTCGTTTACCGTAGAAAATCTACCTGAATTCCACGTAGAGCAAGGTAAAAAACGGCGGCGTAGTGTATTTCTGATACGCTACGATAATCCATTTCTCTGTGAATCTGCCCCAATGAGTTTCCTTTTGTAGAAATTAGGCCCAACGTGTTTCAGGATCTTATTCTTTCATCGGGGGCATTTCTTTAAGCAGAAAACAATGAACATCTATAATAAAGAAACAGAATATCACTGAGAACATGAATACAGAGACAAGAAATGAGTATCGTCGAGAATGGAGAAGAAAACACAAACCCACCATCTGTCTAGATACCTAGTGTAACCACTGTCAAATATAGATAGAAAAGGACTGTAATCCGAGTGGTATCGCTCACTTCCATCTACAAGGCGAGCGTAGAGTCTGAAATCGCACATCATCGAACTACGGCAACCTTGAGGTTAACCGTTACAGTCTGCACTGGGTACTAAGGCTGTATAACAAATCTGCAGCTGTTTTGAAACAGCAGGTGTTAGATGTTCAACTAGCGGATGGTCATATAATCATGCAGAGGCCATTATTCCTTTTTCTGTGCGCCAGCCAAACAGTAAAGATGCCCAAAAGGGTTTCTACAGATTCATAAGACAAGAAAAAAATGTGAAGTATGAAAACATAAGTGGTCCCAGCAGAATTAACTATTTATAGGGCAATACTTTACTCAGTTGGTCTACTCTAACACATCTATCAATAGACGTGTAACGTATCCACATGCAAAAACAATTTTTGAACACGCAAACACCATTAGGCCGCGTACACACGACCAAATAAATCTGCTCAAATCGGTCGGACAGACCGATTTGAACAGATTTGTCTGCTGGCTGTTTTGGTTTGATCGCTGTACACACGATCAAACCAAAATCCCCGCCGGCAGACAGCGCGGTGACGTGGCGGTGACGTTGATGCCGCCACGTCACCGCACCAGGAAGTAAAACACTTCCGCGCATGCTTCGAATCCATTCGACGCATGTGCGGGCAGATATGTCTGCTGGTTAGCGTACTAACCAGCAGACATATCGGTCCGACGGGTTCCCAGCAGACAGATTTTAAAGCAGGCTTTAAAATCTGTCTGCTGGACAAACCGTCTGCTCGCCCGTACACACGATCGAATCTGTCTGCTGAGACGGTCTGTCAGACTGTTTCCAGCAGATAGATTTGATCGTGTGTACGCGGCCTTAAAGTCTATGGGACACGAACATGAAAAATCTAAAGTGCTAATTTTAAAGGTTAATATGCAAGTTATTGTCATAAAAAGTGTTTGGGGACCTGGGTCCTGCACCAGGGGACATGTATCAATGCAAAAATAGTTTTAAAGACAGCAATTTTTTTGAGGGGGCAGTGATTTTAATAATGCTTACAGTGAAACAATAAAAGTAAAATATTACTTTAAATTTCATACCTGGTTGGTGTCTATAGTATGCCTGTAAAGTAGCGCATGTTTCCCATGCTTTGAAAAATCCCTGCACAAAATTACCTTTCTAAAAGTAATTTAAAACTACTCACATCTATAATGAATTGTTGGGTCAGATAAAAGTAATTGAAAAAAAAACACATGGGTGTCCCCCCCCAGTCCATTACCAGGCCCTTTGGGTCTGGTATGAATATTAAGGGGAACAACAAACCAAAAAAAAATTAGTGGGGGTCCCCCAAATTCCATTACCTAACCAAGCTTTTCAGGTCTGGTATGGATTTTTAAGGGGAACCCTGCGCCAAAATAAAAAAAATGGCGTGGGATTCCCCCCAAAAATCCATACCAGACCCTTATCTGAGCATGCAACCTGGCAGGCCACAGGAAAGAGGCGGGACAAGAGAGCGCCCCCCTCCTGAACCATACCAGGCCACATGCCCTCTAAATGGGGAGGATGTCCGAAATCGCACATCATCGAACTACGGCAACCTTGAGGTTAACGGTTACAGTCTGCACTGGGTACTAAGGCTGTATAACAAATCTGCAGCTGTTTTGCAACAGCAGGTGTTAGATGTTCAACTAGCGGATGGTCATATAATCATGCAGAGGCCATCATTCCTTTTTCTGTGCGCCAGCCAAACAGTAAAGATGCCCAAAAGGGTTTCTACAGATTCATAAGACAAGAAAAAATGTGAAGTATGAAAAAATAAGTGGTCCCAGCAAAATTTACTATTTATCGGGCAATACTTTACTCAGTTGGTCTACTCTAACACATCTATCAATAGACGTGTAACGTATCCACATGCAAAAACAATTTTTGAACACGGAAACACCATTAGGCCGCATACACACGACCAAATAAATCTGCTCAAATCGGTCGGACAGACCGATTTGAACAGATTTGTCTGCTGGCTGTTTTGGTTTGATCGCTGTACACACGATCAAATCAAAATCCCCGCCGGCAGACAGCGCGGTGATGTGGCGGTGACGTTGATGCCGCCACATCACCGCACAAGGAAGTAAAACACTTCCGCGCATGCTTCGAATCCATTCGACGCATGTGCGGGCAGATATGTCTGCTGGTTAGCGTACTAACCAGCAGACATATCGGTCCGACGGGTTCCCAGCAGACAGATTTTAAAGCAGGCTTTAAAATCTGTCTGCTGGACAAACCGTCTGCTCGCCCGTACACACGATCAAATCTGTCTGCTGAGACGGTCTGTCTATGGGACACGAACATGAAAAATCTAAAGTGCTAATTTTAAAGGTTAATATGCAAGTTATTGTCATAAAAAAGTGTTTGGGGACCTGGGTCCTGCCCCAGGGGACATGTATCAATGCAAAAATAGTTTTAAAAACAGCAATTTTTTTGAGGGGGCAGTGATTTTAATAATGCTTACAGTGAAACAATAAAAGTAAAATATTACTTTAAATGTCATACCTGGTTGGTGTCTATAGTATGCCTGTAAAGTAGCGCATGTTTCCCATGCTTAGAAAAATCCCTGCACAAAATTACCTTTCTAAAAGTAATTTAAAACTACTCACAGCTATAATGAATTGTTGGGTCAGATAAAAGTAATTGAAAAAAAACACATGGGTGCCGCCCCCAGTCCATTACCAGGCCCTTTGGGTCTGGTATGAATATTAAGGGGAACAACAAACTAAAAAAAAAATTAGTGGGGGTCCCCCAAATTCCATTACCTAACCAAGCTTTTCAGGTCTGGTATGGATTTTAAGGGGAACCCTGCGCCAAAATAAAAAAATAGTGTGGGATTCCCCCCAATAATACAAAATCAAGACCTTTATCTGAGCATGCAACCTGGCAGGCCACAGGAAAGAGGGGGAACAAGAGAGCGCCCCCCTCCTGAAAAATACCAGGCCACATGCCCTCTAAATGGGGAGGGTGTCTCCATGTTGATGGGGACAAGGGCCCTTATCACCACAAACCTTGCCCGGTGGTTGTGGGGGTCTGCGGCCAGGGAGCTTATCGGAATCTGGAAGCCTCCTTTAACAAAGGGGACCTCCAGATGCTGCCCCCCTATGCGAACTGGTAACTGTTGAACATTGTACCCATACTATTTTAGCCAAAAAAGTGACAAAAAAGTAAAAAAAAAAACACAATGCAGAACGTAATCCGTGTCTAGTGGGCGAGATTCTTGCATATCAGTCACTTGCAAAATTGTGCATAGCAGTGGTGCAGGTGGCAGTCTTACAGATACCTACGGATAGCACAAATACAAATGTATTCCTTGGAAATGGATAAAGGTTAAAAATTAAGACAGTGTCCTTGTCCATAAGCATGGACATATACAGTGCCTTGAAAAAGTATTCATACCCCTTGACATTTTCCACATTTTGTCATGTTACAACCAAAAACGTAAATGTATTTTATTGGGATTTTATGTAATAGACCAATGCAAAGTGGCACATAGTTGTGAAGTGTAAGGAAAATGATAAATGGTTTGCAATTGTTTTTATAAATAAATATGTGAAAAGTGTGGCATGCATTTGTGTTTAGCCCCCCTGAGTCAATACTTTGTAGAACCACCTTTTGCTGCAATTACAGCTGCAAGTCTTCTTGGGGATGTCTCTACTACCTTTACACAACTAGAGAGTGATAATTTTGCCCATTCTTCTTTGCAAAATAGCTCAAACTCTGTCACATTGGATGGAGAGCATCTGTGAACAGCAATTTTCAAGTCTTGCCACAGATACTCAATTGGATTCAGGTCTGGACTTTGACTGGGCCATTATAACACATAAATATGCTCTGATCTAAATTATGAAGTGAAAATAGCAACGTTCCCCATTGACAATAAAAGATGCTCACACTTGGTATTAAAATAACTTGAAGGAGAGAAGGAAAAATCCCAACACTCATATCTTCCCTCAGTAATAAAAGAGGGAAAAGGTAAACCCTGTGATTTATGTGTGTCTCTCTCTACTGATCCTTGCCAATGTCCTCAAGTATCACCAGCTACAATATTATTCTAGCTAAAGATACATAAGTATTTTTAATCAGTTCATGAAGGTGCTTCACCTGGTGTATAAAAAAGGTGAGTTTCTCACCTAGCAACAATCCTTATCTGTACAGGGTATAAAATGTAGTTATAAAATATAGAATAAAACTGGATACACACTATACAATTTTCTGTAGATTTTTTTCCTTCAGATTTACCAAAACCATACACTGACGTCAAACCTTTGAAGTTTACATTTTTGTATGCAATCAGGCAGGCCCTTGCACTACATGGTTTTGGTAAATCTAAAGGAAATCTGACAGCAAAAGTTATGTAGTGTGTATGGGGTCTTATGCCGCGTACAAGAGATCGGAAATTTCATCAAGAAAACCGTGGATTATTTTCCAACACAAATTTGACTCAAACTTGTGTAGCATACACAAGGTCACACAAAATTCTGACCGTCAAGAATGTGTTGACGTACAACACTACAAGGAGCCAAGAAAAATTAATTTCAATGATTCTGAGCATGCATGTTTTTCTGTGCGTCGCAATTACATACAGAAGATTGGAATTTCCGACAAGAACTTTTCCTGTTGGAAAATTTGAGAACCAACTTTCTGACAGAAAAAGTCAGATGGGGCCTACACCTTTCCAACCAAAGGCTCACTTTAAACTTTTCTTGTCGGAAATTCGGATCGTGTGTACGCGGCATTAGACACTTTCAGCTTCTGTAAAGGTTTTTTAATTCACTGGAAACCCTGTTTCTTTACACCTCTGAGGACATATTTGGATATAAGGATTCATTTATAGACATGTGCATTTCGTTTAGTTTCTAATTTGTTTTTTAACGAAAATTCGTAAATTCTTAATTTCCGAATTTTCGTATTAACAAATTTTTTATTTCCGAATTTTCGGACTTCCGAAAATTTCGAATTTCCGAATTTTCGTATTTCCGAAAATTCCAATTTTCGTATTTCCGTATTTCCGAAAATTCCAATTTTCGTATTTCCGAAAATTTGAATTTCAGAATTTTCGTATTTCCGAAAATTCCAATTTCCGAATTTTTTAATTTTCGAATTTTAAATTTCCAAATTTTAGTATTTCCGATTTGTTTAACCACTTCCCCACCGCGCCATAAGCATTTTACTGCTACGGCGCGGTGGAGTTGCTTTGACACGACGTCCCTGGGACGTCCTCGTGCACTTCCGCGATTGCGCGTCCCCTGGGACGCGCTCGCGAAAGTGTCCGTGCTCGCCGGGTCTAGAAGACCCGGCGCATCACGGATCACGGTAAATTGCCGCTGATAGCGGCCGTTTACCACGTGATCGCGCCGTCGAATGACGGCGCGATCACTTGTAAACAAACCGGCGTCATTTGATGACGCCGGTTCCTCCCTCTCCTCGCTCTCCTCTCTGTACAGTGTGCGAGGAGAGGGGGGGGGAACGGGGTGTCAGCAGCTGAGCTGTGGCTGGATCTGTGACAAATGCAGTCACAGATCCAGCCATCCCTCAAAACATCCCAGCTCTGCAATCCCCCAGTACCCAGCAATCCCCCAGTACCCAGCAATCCCCCAGTACCCAACAATCCCCCAGTACCCAACAATACCCCACAATACCCCAGTACCCAACAATACCCCACAATACCCCAGTACCCAACAATACCCCAGTACCCAACAATACCCCAGTACCCAACAATACCCCACAATACCCCAGTACCCAACAATACCCCAGTACCCCACAATACCCCAGTACCCCACAATACCCCAGTACTCGGCAATGCCCCAGTACCCAACAATACACCACAATACCCCAATACTCAGCAATGCCCCAGTACTCAACAATACCCCAATACTCAACAATACCCCAATACTCAACAATACCCCAGTACTCAACAATACCCCAATACTCGGCAATACCCCAATACTCGGCAATACCCCAATACTCTGCATGATACTTTGCAATACCCCAATACTCGGCAATACCCCAATACTCGGCAATACCCCAATACTCGGCAATACCCCAATACTCTGCATGATACTCGGCAATACCCCAATACTCGGCAATACTCCAATACTCGGCAATACTCCAATACTCGGCAATACCCCAATACTCGGCAATACCCCAATACTCTGCATGATACTTTGCAATACCCCAATACTCTGCAATACCCTGCGCGATACTCTGCAATACCGCCTATGGGGATTTTTAAGTAGCGAGGTTTGGCGCCATTCCACGAGTGTGCGCAATTTTGAAGGGTGACATGTTGGGTATCTATTTACTCTGCGTAACTTCATCTTTCACATTATGAAAAATAATTGGGCTAACTTTACTGTTTTGTTTTAAGCACAAAACAGTTTTTTAAAAAACACGCGTTCAAGAAATTTCTGCGAAAATACCGTGCGAGATAAAACGTTGTAACGGCCGCCATTGTATTCTCTAGGGTCTTTGCTAAAAAAGAATATATAATGTTTTGGGGTTCTATGTAATTTTCTAGCAAATAAATGATGATTTTTCCATGTAGGAGAGAAATGTCAGAATTGGCCTGGGTGTTCCAGAACGCCTGATGGCGTTCCCTGCATGTTGGGCCTCTGTATGTGGCCACGCTGTGTAAAAGTCTCACACATGGGGTATCGCCATACTCGGGAGGAATAGCAGAATGTGTTTTGGGGTGTAATTTGTGGTATGCATATGCTGTGTGTGAGAAATAACCCACTAATATGACAGAAACAAGTTTTTTTTTTTTTACAGAATTTTCAGTCGTTTTTCTTTTATAGCGCAAAAAATAAAAAACCCAGAAGTGATCAAATACCACCAAAAGAAAGCTCTATTTGTGTGAAAAAAAGGACAAACATTTCAAATGGGTAGAATGTTGTATGACTGAGTAATTGCCATTCAAATTGTGAGAGCACCGAAAGCTGAAAATTGGTCTGGTTAGGAAGGGGGTTTAAGTGCCCAGTGGTCAAGTGGTTAATTTCCGAATTTTCGTATTTCCGAATTTCGGATTTTTGGAAATTCGGAAATACGAACATTTTTAGTTTTTTCTTTAATTTTCGATTTTTTCAATTTTCGAATTTCGAATTTTTCATTTTTCGAATATTCGAATTATTAATTTTCTAATTTTCGAATATTCTAATTTTTCATATTCAAATTTTTCATTTTCGAATTTTCACATTTCGGATTTCGAATATTCGAATTTTCGAATTTTTTATTTTTCGAAATGTCGAATCTTTCATTTTCGGAATTTCGAATTTCGAATTTTTAAATTTTCGAATTTTCGAATTTTTCATTTTCGAAATTTCGAATTTTCGAATTTTTCATTTTCGAAATTTAGCATTTTTGAATTTCCAATTTTTGAATTTTCGCATTTCGAATTTTTCAATTTCGAATTTTTTCATTTTTCGAAATTTCGAATATCCCAATTTTCTAATTTTTTATTTTTCGAATCTTTCATTTTCGAAAATAAAAAATTTGAAAATGAAAAATTCGAAAACTCGAAAATTAAATAATTCGAATATTCGAATTAGAGAATTCGAAAATTGAAAAAATTTGAAAATTCCAATTTCCGAATTTTGAATTTCCAAATTTTTGTATTTCCGAATTGTTTAATTTCCGAATTTTCGTATTTCCGATTTTCGGAAATACGAACATTTTTAGTTTTTTTTTTATTTTCGATTTTTTTAATTTTCGAATTTTTTAATTTTCAAATGTTTGAATTTTCAAAATTCCGAATTATCGAATTTCGAATTTTTCATTTTTCGAAAATTCGAATTATTAATTTTCTATTTTTCGAATATTCAAATTTTTCATATTCAAATTTTTTATTTTCGAATTTTCAAATTTCGAATTTCGAATATTCGAATTTCGAATATTCGAATTTTTTATTTTTCGAAATTTTGCATCTTTGCATTTTTCATTTTCGAAATTTTGCATTTTTGAATTTCGAATTTTTCAATTTTCGAATTTTTCATTTTCGAATTTTTTATTTTTTGAAATTTCGAATTTCCCAATTTTCCCAATTTTTATTTTTCGAATTTTTCATTTTCGAAAATAAAAAATTCGAAAAATGTGAAAATTCGAAAATTAAAAATTCGAAAATTAAATAATTCGAATATTCGAATTAGAAAATTCGAAAATTGAAAACATTTGAAAATTCGAATTTTCGAATTATTTAATTTTCGAATTTTCGAAATTTCTAATTTTCTAATTTCGAATTTTCACATTTTTTATTTTTCGAATTTTCGAAAAATAAAAAAATTACGAAAATTCAAATATTCTAAATTTCGAAATTGTAACATTAAAAAATCTAAAGTTCGAAAATCTAAAATTCGAAAATGGGAAATTTCTGAATTTTTCGATTTTTTTAATTTCCGAAAATTATTTTTTTTAATTTTCGTTTCATTCGTTTTTTTTCTCGGAAATTTCGTTTTTTCCGTTTTATTCGTTTTTTTTTGCATTTTCGGAAATCCGAAAATTCCGAATTTTCGAATTTCCCGAATTTACGAAAAAAGCAAAAAAACGAATAAAACAGAAAAAAATATTTGTTCAATCTTCCCGAATTTACGAATTTACGAAAAAAATAAAAAAAACGAATGAAACAAAAACAATTTTTTTTTTAATTTCCCGAATTTCCGAATTTCCGAAAAAATTAAAAAAACGAAAATAACATAAACGATAAAACGAACTTTTTGGCAGTGCACATGTCTATAATCATTTACATCATTTCAATATCCTCAAAGCAGTCAGCTCATGGCATATCATGGTATATCAATACTGATAATATTGGCCTTCCCCCAGATGAAGGGGGGCTGATTAGAAAGCAATACACCTTTACTGTAGCAAACACAGATAAAAATCCTCCTTTCCCAAACATAGAGGGATGACATCTCTCAATGTACTCTGCTTTATTATTCTCTTCAATCTTTTTTCCAGAACTCCAACAATTCTAATGTTGTTTTGTCTGAGTCTACTTTCAATGTCATCTATTTAATCAGTATTAGCATTTACCTTCAGCTTAATATGATGCACAGCTTTTTAAAAGGATAAACCACATCCTCAATGCCATTTATTTTCTCTTCTAGAACCATGATACTTTCCCAATGTTTTTTTTTATAACTGATTATAACCTCTCAAATTGCATCCATTTGAGTTTTATTGATGTAAGAGAAACCAAGTTTTTGGACTGCAATTAACATATCTTAGTGTAGGCTTTTTCTCACCAAACACTTGTTAATAGCTACGTAATAAGGTTTATGTGCTCCCTATATTCTTTCTGTGAATCAGATGGGAAGGAAAGCTTATATAGTATATTGGACTATGCAGGTGTCAGTTAGCAGAGAATAATTGTATTAGAATGTGGCAAAAACCGGTCAGAGTATCCTGTAGAATCTTTGACTGAATATTTTGGCTGAATAAGGATGCATATTGATTGGGTAATTTCTCAGGCAAATCTTTGTTGTATATTTTTTTTTTTTATATTTAAATTTTTATTGGGTTTCAAGTTATACATTAATAAACATTCAGGTGTCATACAACATCAGTCAAAGGAACATTGTCGGAGTGTGAGATAGGGTCACAAGGTATCATTAAGGACGTCACGTACAAAGAACAGGAATGCAAATAAAAAAAACAAAACAAAAGGAGTCGTTCAAGATATTCCAAGTAAGGCATGCATTCATCTAAACGAACCCCAGTTCCTACGCCAAACGCTGATACTGGTGTATGACTTAAGGCAGAAAATAGAACAAAATGTGGGCATAATCTAATAAACCAAAGAAAAGAAAGAATAGGAAGACACCAAAGGGGAGACATTAGTAAAAGGGGGGGGAATGAGGTGGACCATTGGAGCATGATAAGGTAGAAGGGAGTTGTTTTACCAGGGCGGGGCGGGAACCCCCTTACAGAACTGAGTAATCATTAAAAGGGCAATAAGATCATATTCAACCAAGGGTAGCTCGCTCTATTTTATTTAGTCCATTCTGTCCAAATCTGCCATCTTTTATCAAAGCTCCTCCTCTGTCCAGCTCTTGAAGCTATCAAGGATTCATAAGTATGGTTCTCTCGAGTAAGGGCAATTACCTTTGAAAGATTAGGGACTACATTGGATTTCCAATTACGAGTGATAAGGGATCTAGCTGCAAACAGTAGGTGCGTCACCACTGTACGGAAGTGTGGGGGAAATAGGTCAATGTTTAAGTTCAACAGGGCTAGTTCAGTTCCCGGCCTAGTGAGGACACCCGTGATTGAAGAGATACACCGAAACACAGTGTTCCAAAAGCTCGTTAGGTGCTTACACTTCCAGAATACGTGCAAAAGGTTACCCACTTCTCCACAATCCCTCCAGCACATAGGGGAATTGTCTTGAGAAAATTTGGACATCCTGTAAGGTGTAAGGTACCACCTTAAGGAGGTTTTCTGGGCAAGCTCCCAGTGGTTGGTGCATTTAGAGGCCTTGTATACCGAGTTGAGGGCTAACTGCCACTGTGAGACTGAAAAGGTACTGCCCAGGTCTCCCTCCCACTTCAGGAGAGGGGGGGATTTGACAAAGGTTTGTCTATGCTGGAGAAGGTTGTAAAAAAGGAGAATTTCCATTTATAGGGGGGGAAGAGGACCAAAAAAAACTCCAAACCTGGGCCAGAAGGACTATTGTATAACTGGTGATAGAGTTGAGAAAGTGAGAGACCTGTCGGAATCTAAACATGTCCTTTGAGGAGAGGTCGTATGTGGCCTGGAGGGACAGGAAAGAAGCAAGACGGCCTTCCTGGTAGAGGTCAGAGACATGGGTGATGCCCTTGGCACTCCTGTCTCCAAAATTAATGTCGGGTATGGCATCTGCCAGGGTTTCGATGGGGATTGGCACTTCCACTAACTCATCTCAGGGGTTGGATATGCCTCCAAGATCCCACCAGGCCTCCAAGGAGGCCTGAATGGACAGGGGAAACTTCCGTAGGGGAAAGGGTCTGATCCTATCAAGGAGTAGCAGCGACCGTAAGTCCTTGGTGGGACTCAGTGATCTCTTGATACTACACCACGGGACCGTCGGGGGATCTGTGAACCACATCTTAAGTTGGTTTAGGAGGGATGCCCTGTAGTAGTCTCTTATGTCTGTGAGGCCCATACCGCCCGCGGACCTGTGTCTGGTAAGCAAGGCCTTAGAGCACCTAGGTCTGCGTGCGCTCCACACATAAGTCCTTAGAATAGCATTCAAGGATCTCAGGTGTGGGGGCTTTAAAGGGACAGGGAGCGTACGAAAGACATACAAGATCTGGGGTAGTAGTAACATCTTGAGGGAGGCAAGGCGTCCAGACCAGGAGAGCTCTGTTTTAGCCAACCTGGTGGACTCTTTTAAGAGTTTTTCTATCAATGCTGGGTAGTTGGCGTCTGCCAAACTGAAAGGGGTCTGCAATGATCTGGAGGCCTAAATATGAAATGCTTTTTCAGGACCATGCATAGGGGTAGGTTCCTTCTAGATAGCCCTGGACAGAGGGAGGTAGATGCATAGGCAAAATAATAGACTTGGAGCAATTAACTTTATAATAAGAAATATTACTGAAGGATTGAAGGACTTCTTGGACGTGGGAGAGCGAACTATTCGGAGATGTTATGGACAAAATGATGTCATCGGCAAACAGATTAATTTTGTGGGACATACCATGAATAGAGAAACCAGAGATGTGGGGGTGGGATCAAATTTTTTCAGCCAGTGGTTCGATCAAGAGATTAAAGATCGAGGGGGACAGGAGGCACCCTTGACGAGTCCAATTTGAGATCAAGAAAGGTCGGGAGAGACAGTTGGAGGTGTAGACCTGGGCTAGAGGTTGGGAGTAGAGGGCAAGGATGGCTGACATAATAGGGCCCTGGAAGCCAAACTTAGTTAGAGTATGAGACATATAGCCCCAATGGACCCTGTCGAACGCCTTCTCCGCGTCCAAAGAGAGGAGCAGAGAAGGCGTCCGAGAGGCCCACGCGTATTGTACCACCCCAATAATCCTGCGTGTGGCGTCAGAGGCTTGTCTACCTACAGTAAAGCCGGACAGGTTCGGGTTGATCAGTGAAGGTAAGACATTTAATAGCCTATGGGCGAGAAATTTAGCGTATAACTTAACATCTGTGTTTAAGAGTGAAATGGGGCGGGGGCGTGGCCTGGACGGCATGGTGTGAGGAGTGTTCTGCGGGAGCTCCGCTCGCTAAGAATCCGCTACTAACTATCCTGGGGCTTTTATTGCCTATTTTCTCCCCGATCACTGGGCTTGTTTTTTCTCATACCTGCTGGGACCATGTCGCCGTCGAAGAAAACCTCGGAAGCGGGCGCTAAGCTGGCCAAATACCGGCATGACAAGGAGGGTGCGGAGGAAGATGGCGCCGGCACCTCTGCCCCGCTGACTCGGCGGCGGATGATACGGCGCGTGTCCTCGAAGCCATCTCGGATTGTAAAAGCTCCTTGACAGGCAAGATTGAGGAGGTGAAGGTGGACGTATCGCTCCTCCGACAGGACATGCAGAAGCTTAGGGATCAGCTCACGGAGGCGGAGACCCGTGTCGGCCACGTGGAGGATGACATACCGCCATTACAGGTGGCGGTGGAACAGCTCCAACATCAGCTCACCGTGGTCCTGGCGAAGCAGGACGACATGGAGAACCGCCTCCGGAGGTGCAACCTCCGTTTTGTGGGCCTCCCTGAAGGTGAGGAAGGCAGGCACCCCCTGAGATTTTTGGAAAACCTGCTGGTGACCACGTTCGGCCGGATTGAGTTCTCCCCCTCCTTTGCGGTGGAGAGGGCCCACAGATTGGCTGCTAAACCTCCTTCCCCGTGTGGGCCACCACGGACTTTCATTGCTAAACTGCTCAATTTCCGCGATCGAGATGCTGTTCTCCGTCTCACCAGGCTGTAGGGTAACATCCCCTTTGGGAACGTCGAGATCAAGGTGTTCCCGGACTTCTCGGCGGACGTTCAGAAGAAGAGGGCCCTCTTCGCCAAAGCCAAACGCCGCCTGAGGATCCGTCACTACTCCTATGCTATGCTGTTCCCAGCTCGGCTGCGCGTTGTCGGTGAGGATCGAGCGCATTTCTTTGATACCCCTGAGGCTGTCTTCACCTGGCTGGAGAATGCTGGACCACCGCCCCAGCAACCCACATAGATCCTGGCTCTCTCCCCTCTTTTTTCTCCCTTGTTTGGGCGCGGCGGGATGGAACTCCTCTTCTCCGATTCTCCGGAGTCCCTGGACTACTGCTCCTCTCAGGTACTGTGTCCCCTGCCCCCCCTGTCTGAGGCCATTTGTTCACTTTGCACCCCGTGCCCATCCCCTCCTTACTCTCCCTTCTTCCGCCCCTGCTGCTGCCCTGTCCCTGTACAATCCTTCCCTGTCTCCGTTCCCCTGCCCTTACTACATGCTATCTCACTGCGGCCCCGCTTTATTGGTTGCTAATAGCGAGCTGTCCCGTCGTGCTGGCACCCGGACTTTGGACTCACATTGCTACATCCTTGTGTTCCCCGTGCGGACAGTGTCATGGAGTTCTAACGCCGGGGGCCTTACTCCTCGCATTG
Source organism: Rana kukunoris (assembly GCA_029574335.1). NCBI lineage: Eukaryota > Metazoa > Chordata > Amphibia > Anura > Ranidae > Rana > Rana kukunoris. The sequence goes on from JAJQKJ010002857.1 coordinate 17,168, forward strand.
ATGGTGGTTAACCAGCGAATAATCATCCCCCTAGTTGCGGTGGATCACGCCGTCTTTCTACTATGTAATCTATGCCTTATGGCTCAAGTATGGTTTCCCTGGTCTGGCCGGACGTGTCGGGCTCCACTGCGCCGTTGTGTGGTGGGCGACTTGTCCGGACACCCCAGTGCTCTAAGTTGGTGTTTTCACCTGTTTTGTGGTTGTTTTTTCTATAATTTTGGGTTTGTTCTTACTTACATAATCTTTGGTCATGTGTTTTTTGTTATGCGGATTGCCATTAATATCTCTATGCAGGGGGTGGCGGGTGGGGTTTGGGACATTGTACAGTATTGATGTGCCCTTGTTTTATTTTTATTGGTTGCTATGGCCTCCTGGCCTGGGCGCTCTGGGCTTTGTGTGTGGTACCCGTGTCTCCCCCCTCTTCTTTGATGGGGTGGGCGGTGGTGCCTGCGCGCGGCCCTGGCGTGCCCGGGACATTATTAGTAGATGCCTGTCATGCCTGGGGTAAAATTCCTGACGTGGAATGTGCGAGGCCTCAGGGCCCGCCCGAAACGCACTGCTGTTCTCTCATACTTGAAAGCCCAGCATGCAGATGTTATGGTCTTAGTTGAGACTCACCTAACAGGCCAGCTCTTGATGTCCCTTAAGAAGCCGTGGGTAGGCTGGGTGTATCATGCTCCTCACACAGCAAATTCTAGGGGAGTGGCGGTGCTTGTCACTAAATCTAATCGATTTGTGTTACTTACGCTTCAATCCGATCCCCATGGTAGATATGTATTTTTGCATACTAAAGTGAATGGTTTGGAAGTTCTTATACTGGCTATCTATATACCCCCCCCTTCCAGTTCTCTGTCCTGACCGAGGGTTTGGGGTTCATGTCACAATATCCCTGTGTGCCGGTAATCTGGCTGGGGGATTTTAATAATGTCCCTAGTACTGATCTTGACAGGTTATCTCTTGCTCCCCCGGATCGCCCCACTCACTCCCTGACCAGGTTTGGTAGACTTCTCCTTGACATGGAGCTTGTGGACACGTGGAGACACTGTCGCCCACTGGATAAGACGTATTCATGTTTCTCGTCGACACATGGCTCCATGTCGAAGATTGACCTCATATTGGTTTCTCGTACACTTCTTCCGTTCTTGGGTGAGGTGGGGTTCATTCCCCGAGTCCTTTCCGACCACGCCTCCTATTGGATTGAGCTCCGCATCGAACCCCCCCCTCCTCTTTCAACTGGAGACTCAATCCCTTTTGGCTATCGGTTATCCCCGACTTGGAGGAGGCTGGTGCTGAGTGGGATTCCTTCTTCCTGGACAATACAGATTCAGCGCCCTTTGGGGTGGTCCGGGACTCCTTCAAGTCTCACGCCCGCATGGTCCTATCACAACGCATAGCCCACTATCGTAGAGTCTCGGCTCGGGTGGTCGAACAGGCGGAGCGCTCCCTGGCTGAGGCGGAGAGGGAGTTTACTTCTGCTCCCTCCTCGGCCACGGCGGACGCCTTAAAATTACAGTCCACAGTGGTGAATGGTCTCCTATTCGAGAGGGCAGAAAGGAAAATATTCTATTGCAGGCAGAGAGTGTATGAGTGTGGGGAACGCGCGGGACGCTAACTAGCTTATTTGGCCCATCTGGATCATAGACCTCCCACGGTGGTTTCCCTTCGGGATGCTGGTGGGGTACTGCTCACTGATCCGGATGCGGTGGCTGGGGGGTTCCGCTCTTTCTTCGCCTCCCTGTACTCCTCTAGTGTCACGACCAGCAGGGCGGAGACGTCCGCTATGCTGGCCGATATAGAGTTACCCGTTCTTTCGGCTTCCCAGATGGAATCTTTGGAGGCTCCTATCACCGTGGAGGAAATCTCAAAGGCAATCTCCCTACTTAATGCTAACAAAGCGCCGGGCTCAGACGGTCTTCCCCTTGAATTTTTTAAGATGTATGGTGAATCTTTGATACCTAGGCTTCATGACCTTTTTTCATATATTTTTTCGTCTGGCTCTTTACTGGCCTCCATGACCGAGGCCTGCATCGTGCTCATTCCCAAACCCGGTAAAAATTTAGAACTTCCTGAATCCTACCGCCCCATATATCCCTTTTACAGCTGGATATCAAGATCCTTGCCAAGATCCTGGCACTACGTCTCAACTTGGTAATCCTTACGCTGATCCACCCTGATCAGGTTGGGTTCATGCCTGCCAAAAACACGGCCTATAACCTGCGTAGACTTAATATGAACTTACAGGCTGAACATGATCAGGTGGGCTCTAGAGTCGTGGTGTCCTTGGATGCCGCTAAGGCCTTCGACTCTGTTGAATGGGTCTACTTGTGGGAGTGCCTTGCATGCTTTGGCTTTGGGCCCGGCTTTATTAGGTGGATCCAGCTTTTATACCAAAACCTGTGTGCCAGGATCTTGGTCAACGGTCGAGTTTCTGACCCCTTTCCCCTTTCCAGGGGAACCAGACAGGGGTGTCCCCTCTCCCCACTGCTATATGCTTTGGCGGTGGAGCCCCTGGCCTCCTCCCTTAGAGCGCATTCAGGTGTTTGTGGTCTTCATTGGGGGGCTCTGGTAGAAAAGATTAGCCTTTATGCGGATGATATGCTGCTGTACCTGGCCGACTCTGGTTATTCCCTTCAAACTGCCCTTGCGGTCATTGAGGCCTTCAGGCGTCATTCTGGCCTGAAGATCAACTGGGACAAATCCCAGATTCTTTCCATTGATGTGAGTGCCCCCTAGAGGCCTCAAGCCTCCTCCCCTCTCCTCAGGGTCAGCTCCCTGAAATACCTTGGGATTCACATATCTAGATCCCCTGATCAAGGTGTTCCCGGACTTCTCGGCGGACGTTCAGAAGAAGAGGGCCCTCTTCGCCAAAGCCAAACGCCGCCTGAGGATCCGTCACTACTCCTATGCTATGCTGTTCCCAGCTCGGCTGCGCGTTGTCGGTGAGGATCGAGCGCATTTCTTTGATACCCCTGAGGCTGTCTTCACCTGGCTGGAGAATGCTGGACCACCGCCCCAGCAACCCACATAGATCCTGGCTCTCTCCCCTCTTTTTTCTCCCTTGTTTGGGCGCGGTGGGATGGAACTCCTCTTCTCCGATTCTCCGGAGGCCCTGGACTACTGCTCCTCTCAGGTACTGTGTCCCCTGCCCCCCCTGTCTGAGGCCATTTGTTCACTTTGCACCCTGTGCCCATCCCCTCCTTACTCTCCCTTCTTCCGCCCCTGCTGCTGCCCTGTCCCTGTACAATCCTTCCCTGTCTCCGTTCCCCTGCCCTTACTACATGCTATCTCACTGCGGCCCCGCATTATTGGTTGCTAATAGCGAGCTGTCCCGTCGTGCTGGCACCCGGACTTTGGACTCACATTGCTACATCCTTGTGTTCCCCGTGCGGACAGTGTCCTGGAGTTCTAACGCCGGGGGCCTTACTCCTCGCATTGATGGTGGTTAACCAGCGAATAATCATCCCCCTAGTCTGGCCGGACGTGTCGGGCTCCACTGCGCCGTTGTGTGGTGGGCGACTTGTCCGGACACCCCAGTGCTCTAAGTTGGTGTTTTCACCTGTTTTGTGGTTGTTTTTTCTATAATTTTGGGTTTGTTCTTACTTACATAATCTTTGGTCATGTGTTTTTTGTTATGCGGATTGCCATTAATATCTCTATGCAGGGGGTGGCGGGTGGGGTTTGGGACATTGTACAGTATTGATGTGCCCTTGTTTTATTTTTATTGGTTGCTATGGCCTCCTGGCCTGGGCGCTCTGGGCTTTGTGTGTGGTACCCGTGTCTCCCCCCTCTTCTTTGATGGGGTGGGCGGGGGTGCCTGCGCGCGGCCCTGGCGTGCCAGGGACATTATTAGTAGATGCCTGTCATGCCTGGGGTAAAATTCCTGACGTGGAATGTGCGAGGCCTCAGGGCCCGCCCGAAACGCACTGCTGTTCTCTCATACTTGAAAGCCCAGCATGCAGATGTTATGGTCTTAGTTGAGACTCACCTAACAGGCCAGCTCTTGATGTCCTCTAAGAAGCCGTGGGTAGGCTGGGTGTATCATGCTCCTCACACAGCAAATTCTAGGGGAGTGGCGGTGCATGTCACTAAATCTAATCGATTTGTGTTACTTACGCTTCAATCCGATCCCCATGGTAGATATGTATTTTTGCATACTAAAGTGAATAATTGGAAGTTCTTATACTGGCTATCTATATACCCCCCCCCTTCCAGTTCTCTGTCCTGACCGAGGGTTTGGGGTTCATGTCACAATATCCCTGTGTGCCGGCGATCTGGCTGGGGGATTTTAATAATGTCCCTAGTACTGATCTTGACAGGTTATCTCTTGCTCCCCCGGATCGCCCCACTCACTCCCTGACCAGGTTTGGTAGACTTCTCCTTGACATGAAGCTTGTGGACACGTGGAGACACTGTCGCCCACTGGATAAGACGTATTCATGTTTCTCGTCGACACATGGCTCCATGTCGAAGATTGACCTCATATTGGTTTCTCGTACCCTTCTTCCGTTCTTGGGTGAGGTGGGGTTCAATCCCCGAGTCCTTTCCGACCACGCCTCCTATTGGATTGAGCTCCGCATCGAACCCCCCCCTCCTCTTTCAACTGGAGACTCAATCCCTTTTGGCTATCGGTTATCCCCGACTTGGAGGAGGCTGGTGCTGAGTGGGATTCCTTCTTCCTGGACAATACAGATTCAGCGCCCTTTGGGGTGGTCCGGGACTCCTTCAAGTCTTACGCCCGCATGGTCCTATCACAACGCATAGCCCACTATCGTAGAGTCTCGGCTCGGGTGGTCGAACAGGCGGAGCGCTCCCTGGCTGAGGCGGAGAGGGAGTTTACTTCTGCTCCCTCCTCGGCCACGGCGGACGCCTTAAAATTACAGTCCACAGTGGTGAATGGTCTCCTATTCAAGAGGGCAGAAAGGAAAATATTCTATTGCAGGCAGAGAGTGTATGAGTGTGGGGAACGCGCGGGACGCTTACTAGCTTATTTGGCCCATCTGGATCATAGACCTCCCACGGTGGTTTCCCTTCGGGATGCTGGTGGGGTACTGCTCACTGATCCGGATGCGGTGGCTGGGGGGTTCCGCTCTTTCTTCGCCTCCCTGTACTCCTCTAGTGTCACGACCAGCAGGGCGGAGACGTCCGCTATGCTGGCCGATATAGAGTTACCCGTTCTTTCGGCTTCCCAGATGGAATCTTTGGAGGCTCCTATCACCGTGGAGGAAATCTCAAAGGCAATCTCCCTACTTAATGCTAACAAAGCGCCGGGCTCAGACGGTCTTCCCCTTGAATTTTTTAAGATGTATGGTGAATCTTTGATACCTAGGCTTCATGACCTTTTTTCATATATTTTTTCGTCTGGCTCTTTACCGGCCTCCATGACCGAGGCCTGCATCGTGCTCATTCCCAAACCCGGTAAAAATTTAGAACTTCCTGAATCCTACCGCCCAATATCCCTTTTACAGCTGGATATCAAGATCCTTGCCAAGATCCTGGCACTACGTCTCAACTTGGTAATCCTTACGCTGATCCACCCTGATCAGGTTGGGTTCATGCCTGCCAAAAACACGGCCTATAACCTGCGTAGACTTAATATGAACTTACAGGCTGAACATGATCAGGTGGGCTCTAGAGTCGTGGTGTCCTTGGATGCCGCTAAGGCCTTCGACTCTGTTGAATGGGTCTACTTGTGGGAGTGCCTTGCACGCTTTGGCTTTGGGCCCGGCTTTATTAGGTGGATCCAGCTTTTATACCAAAACCTGTGTGCCAGGATCTTGGTCAACGGTCGAGTTTCTGACCCCTTTCCCCTTTCCAGGGGAACCAGACAGGGGTGTCCCCTCTCCCCACTGCTATATGCTTTGGCGGTGGAGCCCCTGGCCTCCTCCCTTAGAGCGCATCCAGGTGTTTGTGGTCTTCATTGGGGGGCTCTGGTAGAAAAGATTAGCCTTTATGCGGATGATATGCTGCTGTACCTGGCCGACTCTGGTTATTCCCTTCAAACTGCCCTTGCGGTCATTGAGGCCTTCAGGCGTCATTCTGGCCTGAAGATCAACTGGGACAAATCCCAGATTCTTTCCATTGATGTGAGTGCCCCCTCGAGGCCTCAAGCCTCCTCCCCTCTCCTCAGGGTCAGCTCCCTGAAATACCTTGGGATTCACATATCTAGATCCCCTGAGGACTTTGCTCGCCTTAACCTGGAACCGTTAATCCTATTTTTGAAATCCAAAACACAAATCTGGGCCAAATTACCCTTGGGGGTCATGGGCCGTGTGAACCTGATTAAAATGATTCTCCTCCCCAAATTCCTATATGTCCTGTGGCACTCCCCCGTGTATCTTCCCCTAAAAAAAATTAAGACCATCGATGCGATCCTTAACTCATTTGTGTGGGGCTCCGCTCGCCATAAGTTGTCCTGGCAGGCGTTCAAGAACCCGACTGAGTTGGGTGGGGCGGTGGTGCCCGACTTTAATTTTTACTACCTGGCGGCACAGCTCTCCCACTTTTTTTATTTTGATAAATTGGATAGGGACCGCTTCCTCGAATGTTTGTGCTCCCTCCGTGCTCCTGGGCTCTCCCACCCCTTTCAGGTCCTCTTTAGGAACCTCGGGGGCACATGGATACTGGGAGACCGCAGGGGCCTGCTTTACCACTACTGTAAGATCTGGGAGGTGGTGAGCCGTAAGTTGAAGGCTCCGGCTACCCATTTCTACACCCCACTATGGGATAATCCTGGCCTGGGCGAGCTGCTCTCCGTCCCTGACTGGACCCTTTGGTCGGACCGGGGAGTACGGTATCTGTCCGACGTGTATCAAGGAACTATTCTAAAGTCATTTCAGCAACTTAAGGATGCCTTTGCTCTCCCTAACTCAATGCATTTCCGTTATCTCCAACTCCGACATGCCCTCAATGCACAGTTTGGGGAAGTGTCCCCTAGTGTAGAAAAGCTTGATGTGATTCGTACCATTACCATCCAGGACTCCCGCAAATTGATTTCAATTCTCTACTACTCCCTCCTTCGACCTCCCGCTGTGACTCTGGCCTATGGACTTAGGGACCGCTGGTCCAGAGACGTGGGGGAATTTGTGGATGATGAGTGGGAGGATGCGTTGGAGACCACAAAAAAGGTTTCCCCCAAGTTGTCGGACCGCCTTACTCACCTATTTCTGTTGCATAGATCCTACCTTACCCCCATCCGTTTAACTAAATACAAGCCTGATTATAGTCCGCTATGCCCCCGATGCGATAGCCCCTCCAGTAATTTCTTCCACCTTCTTTGGTCCTGTCCTGTTATACAGGACTACTGGTCACATGTGGTGAAGTTCATTCACGATGAGATGGGATCTCCCCTTACCCTATGCCCCAAACAGTGCCTGTTGGGAATATTCCCAGACCCAGACTCTGACAAACACCACAAAACTTTCCTCCAAGAATCACTATTTACAGCCAGATTGCTCATAGCGAGAAAATGGCCCTGGGCCCTGCCCCCGACCCTTTAGGAATGGACAGTTGCAGTCAACGCCCTATTGCCATATAAGAAAGAACTATATGCTCACAGGGGCTGTCCGGTTAAATATGATAAAGTGTGGGAGATTGGGTGGGAACTGCAGCTACTTGCGATGCCCTCCCTGACCAAACTTAATGTATTTCTTCCCTGAACTGGATTGTATGTCCCTGCTGTATGAATGCCTGGTCCTATGGTTTCTTGTGATGATGATGTTGCATTGTTGCCCGTACTCTGTACCCGCCAACTATTGTATGTACTATTATTGCCGTTATGTCTACCTCGCCTTTATGATTTGTGGCTCTCTGCATATCTTTTTTTTTCCTTCTTTTCTTTTTTTTTGTTTAATGTGCTGTTTATGTAACCCCCTTTTTTTTTCAACAAATAAAACACTACCTTTTGTAAAAAAAAAAAAAGAGTGAAATGGGGCGAAAGTTAGAGGGGACATCAGGGGATTTGCCCGGTTTGGGGATAGTTACTACGTATGCGTTTAACATCTCAGGGGGAAGCCTCGCAGAGGACATACAGTGCAGAAAATAAGTATTTGAACACCCTGCTATTTTGCAAGTTCTCCCACTTGGAAATCATGGAGGGGTCTGAAATTGTTATCGTAGGTGCATGTCCACTGTGAGAGACATAATCAAAAAAAAAAATCCAGAAATCACAATGTATGATTTTTTTAACTATTTATTTGTATGATACAGCTGCAAATAAGTATTTGAACACCTGAGAAAATCAATGTTAATATTTGGTACAGTAGCCTTTGTTTGCAATTACAGAGGTCAAACGTTTCTTGTAGTTTTTCACCAGGTTTGCACACACTGGAGGAGGGATTTTGGCCCACTCCTCCACACAGATCTTCTCTAGATCAGTCAGGTTTCTGGGCTGTCGCTGAGAAACAAGGAGTTTGAGCTCCCTCCAAAGATTCTCTATTGGGTTTAGGTCTGGAGACTGGCTAGGCCACGCCAGAACCTTGATATGCTTCTTACAAAGCCACTCCTTGGTTATCCTGGCTGTGTGCTTCGGGTCATTGTCATGTTGGAAGACCCAGCCTCAACCCATCTTCAAAGCTCTAACTGAGGGAAAGAGGTTGTTGCCCAAAATCTCGCAATACATGGCCCAGGTCATCCTCTCCTTAATACAGTGCAGTCGCCCTGTCCCATGTGCAGAAAAACACCCCCAAAGCATGATGCTACCACCCCCATGCTTCACAGTAGGGATGGTGTTCTTGGGATGGTACTCATCATTCTTCTTCCTCCAAACACGGTTAGTGGAATTATGACCAAAAAGTTCTATTTTGGTCTCATCTGACCACATGACTTTCTCCCATGACTCCTCTGGATCATCCAAATGGTCATTGGCAAACTTAAGACGGGCCTTGACATGTGCTGGTTTAAGCAGGGGAACCTTCCGTGCCATGCATGATTTCAAACCATGACGTCTTAGGGCCAGATTCACGAACAGTTAGGCTGGCGGATCGAGTGATCCGCCAGCCTAACTGTGACTTTGAGCCGGCGTTTCTGTTTTCTGTAACCAGAAAACAAGAAACGCCGGGTTGAAGTTCCGATGCGAGCAGCGTAACTGAGTTTCGCCATCGCATCGTTACTTCAACTTAAAATCGAATTCCGGCACGACGCAATGACGATACGACGTTTCCGGACGGGATACGCGGCGCATAGATATACCTACATGGGGTTGGAGTATCCTATGTTAGGTATAGGCGTCGTCATCGCGTCGGGAAAAAAAAAAAAAAACGTCGCTTGCGTAAAACGGTCATGAATGGGAATGTGACGTCATTGACGTTCATTCACAGATTTTGGAGCATGCGCACGGGGATGTTTTGACACTCGACGCATGCGCAGTACGTTGGCGACGGGATCGCGCTTAGTTAGCATACTACACGCCCCGTACCCGCCAAATTTGAATTCCGCCGGCTCATTTGCGATGCGCTGCCGCAACTTTAGGAGCAAGTGCTTCGTGAATGACAGCACTTGCTCCTAAAATTTCTGCAGCGCAACGCAAATGAGAAGCGTTACTCCAGAGCAAAGATGCTCTGGACTACCTGAATCTGGCCCTTAGTGTATTACCAACAGTAACCTTGGAAACGGTGGTCCCAGCTCTTTTCAGGTCTTTGACCAGCTCCTCCCGTGTAGTCCTGGGCTGATTTCTCACCTTTCTTAGGATCATTGAGACCCCACGAGGTGAGATTTTGCATGGAGCCCCAGTCCGAGGGAGATTGACAGTCATGTTTAGCTTCTTCCATTTTCTAATGATTGCTCCAACAGTGGACCTTTTTTCACCAAGCTGCTTGGCAATTTCCCCGTAGCCCTTTCCAGCCTTGTGGAGGTGTACAATTTTGTCTCTAGTGTCTTTGGACAGCTCTTTGGTCTTGGCCATGTTAGTAGTTGGATTCTTACTGATTGTATGGGGTGGACAGGTGTCTTTATGCAGCTAATGACCTCAAACAGGTGCATCTAATTTAGGATAATAAATGGAGTGGAGGTGGACATTTTAAAGGCAGACTAACAGGTCTTTGAGGGTCAGAATTCTAGCTGATAGACAGGTGTTCAAATACTTCTTTGCAGCTGTATCATACAAATAAATAGTTAAAAAATCATAAATTGTGATTTCTGGAATTTTTTTTTGGATTATGTCTCTCACAGTGGACATGCACCTACGATGACAATTTCAGACCCCTCCATGATTTCCAAGTGGGAGAACTTGCAAAATAGCAGGGTGTTCAAATACTTATTTTCTGCACTGTAGCTTGCGAGAACACAGAGCGCAATGCGGGGGCAAGGAGTTTGCTAAATGTTCTGTAATAGTCGTTTGGTAGGCCGTCAGGGCCAGGGGATTTACCCAAAGGCATCTTTGTAATCATTTTTAGGATTTCATCGCCCGAAATGGGGGAATTAAGGGCTTGTAACTGTGTAGACGACATGGTGGGGAGAGATAAATCACAAAAATTTCTGTATGTCCTGATCAGAGGGTTGCGGGGTGGCACTGTCCTCTTTTAGGTTGTACAAGGATGAATAGTAGTCAGCGAACGAATTGGCGATGTCCTTGGGATCATACATTTTGCTATAATTTTTTTGGTTACGAATAAAGGGAATTTTCATACGTGTCCTCTGGTCTTTTAGGTGACGTGCTAGAAACTTGCCAGCTTTATTGCCAGAGGAGTAGTACGTCAACTTCAGGGCGTTAACAAATTTGCTATGGGATTCTAGTAGTAGGCGCCTGAGATCACATCGAAGTTTAACAAGGTTATTTGATAAAGCTTGGTCAGGTGAGGCCATGTTCTGCGCCTCCAGAGATCTAATCTCTTTTAAGAGCTGGTCTACTTTCAAGGTTCTCTGGCGTTTCAGTTTCGAATTGATTTGCAATAGGATTCCTCTGATGAAGGCCTTGTGGGCGCACCACAAGACCGTCGAATCCGAGACTGATCCTTTGTTAATCTCAAAGAAATCTTTTAGGTGCCTAGTGATGCCAGTCACCTGTTGTCGTACCTGGAACATGCCTACATTGGCTCTCCATATACGGGTAGGGCAGAAGGTCTGCTCCTCCACCAACGAGATGGAGACAGGGGCATGGTCAGACCATGAGATGTCATGAATGGTGGAGGAGGAGACCCCCCCAAGCAGGGATCTGTCAACAAGAATCATGTCGATGCGAGAGTAGGAGTTGTGTCTGGAGGAGTGAAAAGTGAAATCACGTTCACCAGGGTGCTGGCACCTCCAGACATCATAGAGGTCCTCTCTGAGGAGGGCAGGGAGTAGTGAGGGGAGGGGGCGAACAGATTTAGAAGTTGTGACAACACTATAGTCAACCGTCATGTTAAAATCTCCACAGAAAATAACCTCTCCTTTCCTAACAGACAGCAATTTTTTGAACATCCTGTTAACAAACCTGATTGACATTCGGAGCATACAGGTTAACAATTGTATATGTGCGACTATTGAATTCACCCACAAGAATTACAAATCTACCAGCAGGATCAGAAATTACTTCAACAAGTTTGAACGCCACCGAGTCTTTAACTATCGTAATGACCCCTCTGTGCTTCCTATTAGGGGCGGAGGCAAAAAAAAATATGGTGGAAGTTCCTATGTTTTAAGCAAGGGGGCTTGGATGAAAGAAAATGGGACTCCTGGGTACACAGAACGTCCGCTTGTAGTTTCTGGGTTCCTTCCACAAAGCTGATCTTTTGGCGGGATGGTTCAGACCATGAACATTAAAAGAAACTACGTTAATCACCATGGTTAATGGAGGTGATGTAGAAACAGTACCTTAGGTTGAAGAAACAGTCAAAACTTAGCTGATTTCCAAGGCGTTGAAACCTGGGGCAGGAGTCCCGCTGCGTCCTGGTCTTTAGGAAGGGGTCCATCTCTTGACTGGAGAAAAGGAAAAACAGAAGGGGGGGGGAAAGAAAAGGAGAACAAAAACAGTCAAATAACAACACAGCTCGGACCGAGCAAACCTGAGATATAAAAAGGGAGATTCACTGCTGAATCTGAGAACAGCAATGCTGCTCATTTATCACAGGGGGGGAGAACATCATAGTCAGTAGGAGCTTGGTAGTGTACTGATGAATTGGTGGCCAGGGCACTTAGGATGACTTTCTCAGGAAGAATGTTCCAGGACTTCAGGAGATCCCGGCCCTCCGAGAGGTTGTTGATCACGGGGCCACGATCATCCCTAGCGACGGTAAGTTTGGCAGGATAACCCCACCTGTACACAATTTCGTGATTGCGTAGGGCTTTGGTAACTGGCAGGAGGGATCTGCGCCTCTGCATGGTAAATTGGGAAAGATCCGCAAATAGCTGGATGGAAGAGTATTGAGTTTGCGGGTTCCTATTTTTCCTGAAATCCATCATGAAGCGATCTTTAATCTGAAAGAAGTGTACCCGCATCAGGACATCTCTGGGGACGCTGTCGGGTAAATGTGACGGCTTGGGCAGGCGGTGGATCCTATCAATAGCCAAATCAGCGTCTGACAGATCAGGTACATACAATTTCATAAGGTCTTGTGCATACTGTTGCAGTTGATGGGGGAGGACAGACTCAGGAACACCATGAATCTTAATATTGTTCCTCCTGGATCTGTCCTCGAGGTCAGAAACCTTTGCTTTGAGCCATGTCAGTTCATCAGCCTGGTCATTGTGTGCATCTACTAGGGAGTCGTAAGAGGAGGCAAATTCCCCCATCTTCTGCTCCACGTGATCCACCCTTCCACCCAACTCCTGGACATCAGCTTTAAACCCCCTCATGCAGTCCATCATATCAGCATGAAGAGAGCTGCGGAGGGACATCAGCATGTCCTTTAGCACAGTGTCCGACAGGGGCTTGCCAGCAGTGGGGAAGGAGTTAATGGCCTCCGCTAGTTCCCTGGTGTCATTCAGGGAGTCCTGTAAAACGACCGTTCTCCCGCCGCCTGAGCATTCAGGGGACAGCCGCGGTTTTGATTTCGCTGGGCTTCTTGCTAGAGGCGTGGAGGCCTCCGGGGACCCGTGCGCAACTCCCGGTAGTGTGGTTGGGCTGGTCGGGGAAGAACAGGATGCGGTGGAGGAGGACGGTGAGGCGCCGTCGGCGCCATCTTGGACCAGGCCGGGGAAGAAGTGGGAAAGCTTCTGTACCTGCGCGGTTGTCTTTCATTTTCGGGCCATCCCGGGAGTCCAGGCGGATCTGTGGAGCGATTCAGGTAGGATTCGGTCATCGGTGGTGCCTCAGCACGTCGTTGTTCCTAAAATAGGCACGGAGTTTACTGCTTAGGCGTCCATGCAGGAGCTCGGTAGCCACGCCCCCCGCCTTTGTTGTATATTTTATTAAACCTCCTCTTCTTCCTCTCCGGATCCTTAAGAATTGCCTTAAAGAGGAGAAGAAATATAATTGAAGAATTCCTTAAAGGGTTTGTAAAGGATTTTTTTTTATCTTAATAGCTTCCTTTAACTTAATGCAGTGCTGTTTTCATGTCCTCATTGTTAATTTTTGCTCTCAAGTTGCTGTTATTCTTCTCTGATATCCACACTTCCTGGTTGTCTGTTTTCTGAAAACCACAGTCCTGGGAGCTTTCTCTCTGTGGTCACTAATCAAGGAGGTGTGATAACTGTGTGTCTAAAACCCCTCAGCATCAATCAGTTTAGTTTCCAAACCATCACTGCCCTGTATTGGCTCTGTGGCTCTGTACAGCACAGGCAGGAAACAACATGCAAAAACGAAACTAGAAACTGCTGATACATTATATGATTGATTTTTATCTGTTTTTAATCATTTTTAAAAGGAATCAGTTAACTATTACGTCTCTTTACCCTGCAAACAGTAATTTCATCAATTTTTTTTTTTTCATTTACAACTCCTTTAAACCTTTGTACAACACTTGGTAACAGATTCTCACCAACTTTTGTAAAACATTTTTTTTTTTAAAGTCAGCTTTCTTATACATTTTTGTATAGATGCAAAAACATTATGGCCCAGATTCACGTAGGAAGGGGTCCATCTCTTGACTGGAGAAAAGGAAAAACAGAAGGGGGGGGGAAAGGAGAACAAAAACAGTCAAATAACAACACAGCTCGGACCGAGCAAACCTGAGATATAAAAAGGGAGATTCACTGCTGAATCTGAGAACAGCAATGCTGCTCATTTATCACAGGGGGGGAGAACATCATAGTCAGTAGGAGCTTGGTAGTGTACTGATGAATTGGTGGCCAGGGCACTTAGGATGACTTTCTCAGGAAGAATGTTCCAGGACTTCAGGAGATCCCGGCCCTCCGAGAGGTTGTTGATCACGGGGCCACGATCATCCATAGCGACGGTAAGTTTGGCAGGATAACCCCACCTGTACACAATTTCGTGATTGCGTAGGGCTTTGGTAACTGGCAGGAGGGATCTGCGCCTCTGCATGGTAAATTGGGAAAGATCCGCAAATAGCTGGATGGAAGAGTATTGAGTTTGCGGGTTCCTATTTTTCCTGAAATCCATCATGAAGCGATCTTTAATCTGAAAGAAGTGTACCCGCATCAGGACATCTCTGGGGACGCTGTCGGGTAAATGTGACGGCTTGGGCAGGCGGTGGATCCTATCAATAGCCAAATCAGCGTCTGACAGATCAGGTACATACAATTTCATAAGGTCTTGTGCATACTGTTGCAGTTGATGGGGGAGGACAGACTCAGGAACACCATGAATCTTAATATTGTTCCTCCTGGATCTGTCCTCGAGGTCAGAAACCTTTGCTTTGAGCCATGTCAGTTCATCAGCCTGGTCATTGTGTGCATCTACTAGGGAGTCGTAAGAGGAGGCAAATTCCCCCATCTTCTGCTCCACGTGATCCACCCTTCCACCCAACTCCTGGACATCAGCTTTAAACCCCCTCATGCAGTCCATCATATCAGCATGAAGAGAGCTGCGGAGGGACATCAGCATGTCCTTTAGCACAGTGTCCGACAGGGGCTTGCCAGCAGTGGGGAAGGAGTTAATGGCCTCCGCTAGTTCCCTGGTGTCATTCAGGGAGTCCTGTAAAACGACCGTTCTCCCGCCTGAGCATTCAGGGGACAGCCGCGGTTTTGATTTCGCTGGGCTTCTTGCTAGAGGCGTGGAGGCCTCCGGGGACCCGTGCGCAACTCCCGGTAGTGTGGTTGGGCTGGTCGGGGAAGAACAGGATGCGGTGGAGGAGGACGGTGAGGCGCCGTCGGCGCCATCTTGGACCAGGCCGGGGAAGAAGTGGGAAAGCTTCTGTACCTGCGCGGTTGTCTTTCATTTTCGGGCCATCCCGGGAGTCCAGGCGGATCTGTGGAGCGATTCAGGTAGGATTCGGTCATCGGTGGTGCCTCAGCACGTCGTTGTTCCTAAAATAGGCACGGAGTTTACTGCTTAGGCGTCCATGCAGGAGCTCGGTAGCCACGCCCCCCCGCCTTTGTTGTATATTTTATTAAACCTCCTCTTCTTCCTCTCCGGATCCTTAAGAATTGCCTTAAAGAGGAGAAGAAATATAATTGAAGAATTCCTTAAAGGGTTTGTAAAGGATTTTTTTTTATCTTAATAGCTTCCTTTAACTTAATGCAGTGCTGTTTTCATGTCCTCATTGTTAATTTTTGCTCTCAAGTTGCTGTTATTCTTCTCTGATATCCACACTTCCTGGTTGTCTGTTTTCTGAAAACCACAGTCCTGGGAGCTTTCTCTCTGTGGTCACTAATCAAGGAGGTGTGATAACTGTGTGTCTAAAACCCCTCAGCATCAATCAGTTTAGTTTCCAAACCATCACTGCCCTGTATTGGCTCTGTGGCTCTGTACAGCACAGGCAGGAAACAACATGCAAAAACGAAACTAGAAACTGCTGATACATTATATGATTGATTTTTATCTGTTTTTAATCATTTTTAAAAGGAATCAGTTAACTATTACGTCTCTTTACCCTGCAAACAGTAATTTCATCAAATTTTTTTTTTCATTTACAACTCCTTTAAACCTTTGTACAACACTTGGTAACAGATTCTCACCAACTTTTGTAAAACATTTATTTTTTTAAAGTCAGCTTTCTTATACATTTTTGTATAGATGCAAAAACATTATGGCCCAGATTCACGTAGGGCGTAGGTGTATCTTTAGGCTGCCGTAGCGTATATATATTCTTTACGCTACATTGCCACAATTTAGAGAGGCAAGTGCTGTATTCACAAAGCACTTGCGTCCTAAGTTACGGCGGCATAGCGCAAATGGGCCAGCGTAAGCCCGCGTAATTCAAAGTAGGTGGAAGGTGGGCGTGATACATGTTAATGAACCATGACCCAATGCAAATGATGGGCCGAACGAACGGCGCATGCGCCGTCCGTGGACGTATCCCAGTGCGCATGCTCAGAATCACGTCGAATAGAATGCCTAAGATACATGTCGAACACTGCCTATGACGTGAACGTCACAGCCCCATTCTGGTACGACTTACGTAAACGATGTAAAAATGACGGCTGTTTCGACGTCCATACATTTGCATGGAATGCGCCACCTTTTTGGTGGTTTATCTTTACGCCGGAAAAACACCTTACGTAAACGGCGTAGATTACTGCGTCGGGCGTACGTACGTTCGTGAATCGGCGTATCTTGCTCTTTTGCATATTTATAATGGGAACGCCAAATGCGTCCAGCGTAAATATGCACCCAAGATACAACGGCGTAGGAGACTTACGTCGGTCGTATCTTGGCAAAATTCAGGAGTATCTGTATTAAAGAATCAACGCATAGATACGACGGCGCACATTTGGACTTACGACGGCACATCAGTATATACGTTGGCGTAAGTCTTTGTGAATCTGGGCCAATATGTATTCTTTATCTTGATGAGGGAATTTTGTTAACCCTGGTATAATAATCTCATCTCATGTTTATTTAATTTCAGTGATCTAAGCTGAAACATCCTTTTTTTTTCTTTTGCTTGTTTTTACCATTCACCCTCTTGAAGTACTTCTCATCTTTACTGAGGAATTCTATATATCTGCTTCACTGCCTGTTTTCCATTAAAACAGAATACTTGTTTAATCTATGAAATCTATTTGATGCTAGGGTAGCTTACCAATTTTCTTGTGGTTGCCAAAAATGTTTCCATTTGCTGAATGTGTACATGTTTTTACTATTTTAACTATTCTTTTTTTTTTTAAAACAATTTTTATTGAGTATATAAGGAGATAGTTACATACAGTGAATTAATACTTGGGTTACAGGACGAAAATGTACAACAGTTGGAGCAGAAATAAACATCAGTAACGTCATAATCAACCCACAGCGAGGAAGAAAGGAGTGAAAATTGGAAACGAGGAACACAATAGTCAATACATCAAATAATACCATTGTATGTTGCTCAGATTAAAAGACAACATAGACATCGTCTGTAGAAGGGCCAGGGGGGGGGGGCAGTGGTAAGTAGGAAATTCTTGACTCTCTTCCTGTTACCTCTGCTTCAGCTTTGAGGGAGGATTTCCTCATTGTATATGGGAGCTAGAAGAGGGTCCCCCTCGGACCGTCCACCCCTATCGGGAACAATCTGTGGACGGAGGAGGGGGGCGGGGCTAACTTTTGGATCCTAAGCAAAGGTGGAATAACTAGGGGTAGAAGAAAACCTGGGCGGTGCCTGAGCGTGAGTCACCCCCCCTCACCTCTCACATCAGGCAGGGAGCAAGTTAGCAATGTTATATGTGTGTCTCCCAGGCTAGAGCCACAGCCAGGAGCAAGAGTGCTTCTTGCGCTTTTCAGGGGTGGGAGAGGAGATGGGGGTCAAGAGAGTGAGTAGGAGTAAAACTGGAGGTGTGGTCGGTCGGGGCCACTGCGGGGGTAGGGGGAAGGGTTGGTCGACTCAAGGACTGATCGGTAGGTTGAGCGGAGGTTTGGGTGGCCAGATGTGGGGATATGGAGGAGGTGTCAGGGGGTCAAGTAATTCCCTATAGTGGGACCAGCAGGCCCACGTGAATATGAATTTTTCGTTAATTTCTCTGGCTTGGTGGATGAGTTGTTCCATTTCTTCTATTTTTTTGACACGGTTGTGCTAGTCTTGGATTGTAGGTGGGGCTGTAGATCTCCAACGGAGAGGGACACATTGGGTAGCGGCGTTTATTAAGTGAAGGGTAAGAGACTTACGGTAGTGCGAACGCGGAAGCACTGAGTTGTGTAGTAGGTATTGCACTGGGGAGAAATCAATGTGGTCAGTGGTGATATCTAAAATACGTTCGTGTACCTCCTTCCAAAACGGCTGTAGGGTGGGACAGTCCCACCAAATATGGAGGAGGGAGCCTGGCTCCCTACCACACCTCCAACACAGTGGAGAGACCGTTGGGAAGATTTTGTGTAGCTTAACCAGGGTCCTGTACCATCTTGTGCCTAGTTTATATCTATTCTCTTGTGCGGAAACGTTGACAGAGCCTTTGTGCGTATGTTCCCATATTAACTCCCATTCTTTGTCTGACAGATCAATGGACAGGTCTGTGTGCCAAGCTGTGCGGGTGTTTGTGGCGGAGGCTACGGATGAGATTAGCATTGAGTAGAGGTGAGAGATCAGGTGTTGTTGGGGTTCCTGCGCAGCGCAAAGTTGTTCCAGAGGTGCAAAGTCTCTAGACCACAAAGAGGGGGATTGGGCACTATCAAAAAAATGTTTCAATTGTAGGAATTTGAAAACAGTCAATTTCAAATGTGGGAATGCAACAACCATCTCCTGATACGTGAGGAGAGTGCCATTGCGGAAAAATTGAGCGGCATGTGTCTTCAAGGCTTCCGATCGAGTACTCTGGTCCCTGCAGGGAACGTCGGGTGGGAAGTCAGGGTTGCGGAGAAGAGGAGTCATGGGGCCTGGCGATGGGACAACTTTGAGAGTGCGACATGCATACTTAAATTTGCGAAGGGTGGAGCCAATGAATGGGTGATTCGTGCAAGAAGTCGGGACCGAGCGGGGCGTGATCCAGGGAAGGTGAGAGATCGGAAAGTTGAGGAAGGCATTTTCTATGGTAACCCAGTCCTTGTCTCGAGCATGGTGATGCCAGTCCGACACTCTCACCAGATGGCAAGCTGTATGATATAGAGACATATCTGGTAACCCCAGACCGCCCCTCAGTTTCGGCAATATAAGTTTGTCCCAGCTTAGCCTGGGGGGATGTCCTGCCCATAAGAAGGTTCTACAGCATTTCTTGAAAAGATTGAAGAAGGACTGAGGTAAGGTTATCGGGATGGCCTGTAAGAGGTATAATAAACGCGGGAGGACGTTCATTTTGAGAGTCGCCGCCCTGCCAAACCACGATAGCCTGCCTTTATTCCAATCCATCAAGTCTTCTTTGATGGATTGGAGAGCGGGCAAAACGTTGAGGGAATATAGGTCTTTCAGATCAGGCGGAATTTTGACTCCCAAATAGGTAATGGCATCAGTAGCCCACCTAAATGGGAAGTTTTGTTTACAAAGAGAAACTATAGAATCAGGAAGGGTGATGTTCAGGGCCGTCGATTTTTCGAAGTTTATTTGAAGATTCGAGAGGGAGTTAAAAAGCTGGAAGTCCTTCAGAAGATTTGGTAGTGTAGTGATAGGGTCCGACAGAAACATTAGAACGCCGTCCGCATAGGCAGCCAGTTTGCAATGTTTCCCAGGGACTTTGATGCCCTTAATAGTGGGGTTAGAGTTTAACCGACGCAGGAAGGGTTCCAAGGAGAGGATGAAGATGATGGGGGATAGGGGGCATCCTTGCCGAGTACCGTTAGATATGGAGAAGGCGTTCGACAGGCGGACCATTTACCCTAATTCTGGCGGTGGGGACTGAGTATAGTGCTAGAATCAGTTGGATGGTCCTGGCCGGCAGTCCAACTTTGTGCAGGACCGCCGACATATAGTCCCATGCCACCCTGTCAAACGCCTTCTCCGCATCCAAGGATAGAAGAAAGCCCCTATTGCGGGACGACTTCAACCAGTGGTGAATGTTGAGGGCTTTGGTGGTGTTGTCCCTGGCCTCTCTTCCAGGGACAAAGCCTACCTGGTTTGTCGAGATCAGGTCTGGGAGTAGGGGCAGTAGTCTGTTGGCTAGGATCTTCGCGTATAGTTTTAAGTCCACATTTAGTAGGGAAATTGGTCTGTAGTTCGAAACGATTGTGGCGTCTTTTCCTGGCTTAGGGATCAGGGAAATGTGGGCCTCTAGTAAGTCTTTTTTTTTACAGGTAGTCAGGTCTGGAAGGGCGTTGTATGCCATCAGGAAGTGCGGTATTATTAAGTGGGCAAAGGTTTTATAGTAACTGGCCGGCAAGCCATCTGGTCCTGGGCTTTTGCCCACCTTCAGTTGTTTCAAAGCTCGGAGCGCTTCCTCAGATGTAATTGGGGAGTGAAGGTGGGTCATGTCTGTAAAAACGTCGATGGTAGGGCAATAGTCTGCAAGAAATGAATCAATAAGGGCGGACCTCTCTGTGGCCTGGGGGGTGTGTGCTGGTTTGGGTATGTTATAGAGGTTAGTGAAAAAATTTACAAACTGGTCAGCTATGTCGTCTGATCTAGTAATTACATCTCCCGATGGGGAAGTTAGGGCATTAATAGTGTGTGTCGACTTCCGCTTCTGCAGAGCGGATGCGAGAAGTTTCCCGGATTTGTTCCCGAACTCGTAGAAGAGTTTGTTTGTTAAGTGTAAATTTTCGGATTACTGTTTTCTGAAGTTCCTCTAAGAGGTCTTCTCCGTGCTGCTACCAGGTCGTCATGTGTGCTTAGCGCTAGAGAAAGTTTATGTGCCCTCTCGAGAGTTGTGACCCTATTGGTTAGTTCTGCTATGCGGGCGCGCCTGTGTTTTGAACGCTTTAGCCAACAGAGACATGAATTCCCCTCTCACCACGCACTTGTGAGCCGCCCAAACCAGGGTGGGGGACGCATCCCCTGTCATATTTTCTGGTAAAATAGTTGGTTAAGGACGTCCGAAATGTGTCGTACGTTCGCTTCGTCTAGGAGGAGCGAGTCATCAAGCCTCCAAACTGGAGTCCTGGCCTTGGTGGGAAGGGACACGCAGTGTCACCGTGATTGGGTGATGGTCAGAGAGTAACATAGGCTCAATGGTGGCATCCACCAGAGCAGGAAGGTCGTTTTGCGTGAGGAAGAAGTGATCCAACCTGGAATACTTCACATGTAGAGGGGAGAAATATGTGAAGTCCTTCGTGGTGGGGTGTAGGGTGCGCCACGTGTCATGTAAGGTTAGGGTGGTCAGTTGCGTCAGTTGCGTCTTGATCGCTCTGAGAGCTCTGTACGTTAAACAAGAGGATCCATTGGAGGTGTCGAGGGATGCAGGCCAGGGGTACATTAAAATCGCCACCTAGCACTAGCACGCCGACCTGGAAGGCAGTGAGTTGGAAGAGCACATGTCGGAAAAAGGCCACTTGTTTCGTGTTGGGAGGCATATATGTTCGCTATCGTGTAAGGTGCATTGTTCAGTGTGCCTTTTAGGAAAGAGGTACCTGCCCTGTGGGTCATTCTGTACATCGGAAACCTTGGAAGGGGCAAGGTTCTGGAGATCAGTATAGGACACCCCTTTGGATTTAGCAGTTGTCATTTGATGCATGAAAAACAGAATGGATAATTACGGTCGTAACAGCTTAGGAACATTGTCTGTTCTAAAATGCGTTTCCTGGATCAGGACTATATGAGGTTTTTCCTTCCATAGTGAGTATAGTAGACGGGAACGTTTTTCTGGGGTGTTAAGCCCACGCGCGTTTAGGGAGTATAGTTTGAGGTTTAGGGGGGAGGGCCCGTCTCCCCCAGTTGAGTGGTTGTGTGGAGGTAGGAGGGCTGCATATTGGGGTTGTGCGATGAAGGGGGGAAGTGGGGACTAGCTAGGGACCGACCACACACAAAAGAAGGTTAGGGGAGGGGTTTGCTTATAGAACCAGGTATATTGTTCCAATGGTGGTTAATAAGAGCAACCGAATTAGGTGAAGAGGGCGTAGCCCAATCGCCTAGATTATGGAAAAAAAAAATCAAATCGGTACTGTACAGGGTGAAGTGGAGTTCCGCACTGCCTATAGGGCTGCGGAGCACCAGTCCACCACTGTGTGGGGGTTGAACGGGGTCCGTACAGGAATCTAAGACTAGTGTAATGCAATATAGGTATCAGCAATAGAGTTTTCTCTATCAAGATTTAAATAGAAATAAAATCCATGTGGGGCCACCCCAGGGCAAATATCTGCAGGGTCAGGTATAGATAGGATGGGATCCCACCCCCATGGAGGGTGAACCATTGTAAGTCACCCAATGATCCGGGGCCTCCGGGGAAGTATTGAACCCCAGAGGGACCGTGCCATTCCCGAAGTGTCATGAAAGCAGGAGCTACAGTAAGACATCCATTTCTGCTATCTATACCAGGATCCAATTATATTGGAGATCAACCCAGGTCAGGTTGAGTCGGTGACCCCATAAAGCTTGTGGGGGGGGTTATGGCCTGTGAGGATGTCATCTCGTGTATGTAGTGGTGAGATGGGATCGAGGGGGCTGGTACCATACAGTCAAGTATAGTCAATGCGGTCACACATCGTAAGTCAGGGAGAAACATACCCATATGCCTATACATTGTACAATATAGACAGCCAGAAACAGTCATAACAGTACGGAAAGAACCGGTAACATTTGGTTGTCGGCACCCGTAGGCGACCGATGGAGTTTCTGCTACGGACTTCAGTAACCTGAAAGAACAAAAAAAAAAAAAAAGAAAAAAAAAAAGGCAAACGGTATTCAAACACATACCCTAGAGAGAATGCTGAGCACAGTCCGTTATGAACTTCATGGCCGTTGGTCCGCTGGGCCATCTAATCCGCGCATGGGGATAAGTTCCTGGCTGGCGCGGAGAGTACGGAGGTGTCTTTATAGGATGCCCCAGTATGTCCGTGGCGAGTCCTCACCGAATTGACGAGACACGCGGGACCGTTCACTCGAAATCCGTCCAACGAACCATATTGCAGAGGGGTGACGGCGGCTGTGTAAGCGGAAATCCCTATGGTTAGGAGGTGTCTTCCGGCGTGGGAGTGGCAGCAGCATGCGATGTCACGTGGTAGTCACATGGTGAGGGCTCCAGGTGCGTCACGTAGAGGGCATTCCAGAACCACGCCGAGCAGTATGGGTAAGGTAGTTCAGATCTACTTTGGAGGCGTGTTCACGCTGAATAGGGCATTGCGTGGAGACCCCTTGCGGGAGACGTGCAGGCCGTGCTATCAGTGACGTCAACGGGAGGGGTGTTATGAGCAACCAGTAACGAGGCCAACAGGGCTTGCCCATACCAAGTAAAGTTTCCTATGCTCGCTGACCAAGTGTACACCACGAAGCGTAGAAACGATCAAGACCAGTTAGAGAGAAAAAATAAAACGATACTAAAGGAGAATATCAAAACAAAAACGTAATCCCAATGGTTCCAAAAATAAGTGATGTTAAGCTAGGGTAGGCAGGCCTCCCTAGATGTGCCTCTCTGCGGCCTGGCTCAATAATCCCTCCTCGCTCTCCTAGGGCCTGGGGTGGTCGGTGAGCCACGATTCCAACGGGAGTCCTGAGCGTTGGGAGAGCGTCTCTGTTCAGACGGAGAACGTCTCCTGCGATACCGAGTGGCCTGGGTTTCCATCGGAACCTCCGTTGGCTTGCCCCAGCGCCCCACCGACTTACGATAGGGGGCATACCAATCTGGAACAGAGATCACCGGCAGGTCCAAGGTTTCACAGAATTTGTGCAGGTCCTCCGGGACCATCAGCTTAGCAGTGCGACCATGGCGTGAAGCTTCCAGACAAAATGGAAATTTCCACTTGTAGCGGATCTCTTTAGCCCGCAGTACCTCTAATAGCGGTCTGAGGTCTCGGCGATGCTGGAGGGTAATTCCCGAAAGGTCCTGGTAAATCTGGATCGGAGCTCCGTTGAAAGAGGGCCTCTGGCCTCGGGCCTGTCGCAGAATGTCCTCCTTAAGTTGGAAGTCTACGAGGCAGCACACAACGTCCCTTGGTGGGTCAGTGTCCCTTCCTCTGGGGCGTAGGGCGCGGTGAATTCTTTCCATAGCTATGGCTGCTTGTGGTGGCCTGCCTAGAACGGCGTTAAAGATGGCTGTAACCTCCCCTCGAATTTGCTCACCTTCCACAGCTTCTGGAAGACCACGGACGCGTAGGTTCCGGCGACGGCCCCGGTTGTCGAGGTCCTCAAGGTGTCTATTTACATCCCTGAGTTGCAGGGTATGTTCGTCAATTTTCTTGGTGGATCGGAACAGTGCCTGTCCATGGTCCTCCAAGGTCTGTTCCGTGACCGTGACTCTGTCGGCGAGGGATCGAATATCTATTTTTAGGTCCGCAATGGCTGCCGATAGTGTGTCCTTAATGTCTGCCGCGATTGCTTTCAAATCCAAAATGTTAAGTTGTGGGAGCAGGGGAGTCCCCACATCTCCCGTAGTTGACCCCAGCGAGGGTGGCGGGGCTGTCTGAGGTGCCGTCAATAGAATGTCCGCTGGGGAAATGGATGAGGGGGGTGCAAGGCCCAATGTCAGACCTTGGTGTGAGGGCGCCATATTCCCCCTGGCGTTGCGGAACATCTCCGGGATATTTTGTCCCTGTGAAGCGCCATGTTCCCTTGGAGAGCGGGAGCGGGAGGCTGAGGCATTCCTGGATGCTGTGCCCATGGTGCCGGCTTTAGATCGGGTGTGAGATCTCCGTTAATGTTGGTAGTTTGCCCTGAGGTGGCAGGAGCTCTGAGCTTAAGTGTCCATCTTCCTGCCCGGTCCGGCCACGCCCCCCCATGCTTAGAAACTTGTGCGCTGGAAACCTGTCCGTAGTACGCTCAACCATCGGACCGAAATCTCGCGCATGCGTCAAATTGATTTGACGCATGCGTGGAAGCATTGAAATTCCTTTTGCCAGCACGTCGGTGTCTTCTATGTCACCGCGTTCTGGTCCGCTGGGATTTTGGTCTGATGGTGTGTACACACATCAGATCAAAAGATCCCTTCAGACATGTCCGATGAAAACGGTCTGTCGGACCTGTCTCACCGGACATGTCTCCCCGTGTGTACAGGGCCTAAGAGAACTGTATGTGTTTATAAATGCATAAAATATTATTAATTGTTAATATTTATATAAAATTGGTAAACAAAAGTGGGAAAAAACTGCGCTAGAACCCAAATAAACAAAGAAGGGAGCTGCTAGCACTCAAACAAACAAAGTCTGGTATAAATGGGGGGTAATTAGTGCAGTGCTAATGATCAACAATATATTACGGGGTGCATGAGTTTAGTCAAGCTATGAATAAGCACTAAAGTTTGGTGTGAAACGCATCAGCTTTTAACCCCGTCTGCTGTGGCATGCTTTTTGTGTTTTTTTTTTTTTTTATATTACAATAAAGCAATTTATTTTTGGAGTGCGGCTGTCCAGAACATTTTTCCCTAATTTTATAGATGAGTCATGGTGTGTTAAGAAGAAAATATTATATAATACTGAGGACTGAAGCTAACAAGGGGTTTTGTATATAACCCAGTCAATCAACAGATAGGAACAACTAGGGTCCAGGTTTGTTCCTAGGAAAAATAACAATAATAGTATCTCCACTGTTAATTTCGCTGCTTCTCTATGGTGGGGTATATTGGTTGAGAAAGACCTGAGAAAGAATGGGGGAAGGGGAAATAAAGAAGGGGGGAGGCACGGCTGATGGAGAGTTAGGTGGGGAGGGAATTAATGCAGCAGCTTTATAGGCATATAGGGAGTCTGGAGGTCCATGGTTAAGCACAATACCAATACAGGTCTGTGTTACCAAGATTTCCAAGAAATTACCTCGCCTAACGTGCATAAGCATTACACCCTGTTCCAAATTATTATGCAAATTCTATTTTAGCATCATCAATAGTGTTGAGCAGAATATGCCATATTCGATTTCGCGATATATCTCGAATATATAGTCGAATATTCGAGATATATTCGCTAAATACGAATATTCGTGATATTTTTTGGAAATGAAATTATTGCGAATTTTCGCTATTGCGAATTTTCGCTATTGCGAATTTTCGCTATTGCGAATTTTCGCTATTGCGAATGCGAATTGCGAATGCGAAATTTCGAGAAATGCGGAATGGAGCACTCTGAATGGCTCAGAATATTCGTGATATTTTACAATACAAAATAATTGCGAATATTCGAGAAATGCGGAAGGAGCACTCTGATTGGCTCAGAATATTCGTGATATATTACAATATAAAATAATTGCGAATATTCGAGAAATGCGGAAGGAGCACTCTGATTGGCTCAGAATATTCGTGATATATTACAATACACAATAATTGCGAATATTCGGCAAATGCGGAAGGAGCACTCTGATTGGCTCAGAATATTCGTGATATATTACAATACACAATAATTGCGAATATTCGAGAAATGCGGAATGGAGCACTCTGATTGGCTCAGAATATTCGTGATATATTACAATACAGAATAATTGCGAAATTTCGAGAAATGCGGAATGGAGCACTCTGATTGGCTCAGAATATTCGTGATATATTACAATATAAAATAATCGCGCGATATCGCTATTGCCGAATAATCGCATTGCGATTTTTCGGCAATATAAAATGAGCGCTGCAGCTACTCGGCCCAAGGTCTCTAATCATACCAGCAATGCTTTTAGACGTCGATGGGGATCTCTAGGATGTGATCTGTTCTAAAAAAAAAATTGTAAACATTCGAATATTCGAAATAGCGAATATTCGCCGCGATATTCGTGTTATTCGCGAATACTCGAATATGCAATATTCGTATCGAATATTCGCAATGCGAATATTCGTGAGCAACACTAATCATAAAGACTAAATATTTAGTTTTTCAGTTCAACTCATGCATGGCATTGTGTCTCCGGGCTCTTTTGATCACTGAAAACAATCTCGGACACCTGTGATAATTAGATTGCCAGGTGAGCCCAATTAAAGGAAAAACTACTATGTAAAACACCATTACATAGCAGAGAAAACTGAGTACTGTCCGTGATACATTTTTATTTGCACTAACATACAATTTTTAAGGACAGGCTTTCGGGGTGTTACCCCTTCTTCAAGGTCCTTGAAGAAGGGGTAACACCCCGAAAGCTTGTCCTGAAAAATTGTATGTTAGTGCAAATAAATAAAGTATCACGGACAGTACGTTTTCTCTGTCACAATTGCACTAATACGGCTACAATCACGTCAAGTATTACATAGCAGCAAACAGATATTTGAAGCTGTTGGTGCCTCTAGAGTCCCACAGACATCAAGGTGTAGAGTCCTCCAGAGTCTTGCAGCTCTACATAAACCTTCAATTAGGCCACCACTAACCAATGCTCACAAGCAGAAATGGCTGCATTGGGTATAAAAATACACAAAGACTAATTTTTAAACAGTTTTGTTCACTGATGAGTGCTGTGCAACCCTGGATGGTCCAGATGGATGGAGTAGTGGATGGTTGGTGGACGGCCACCCTGTTCCAACAAGGATGCAATGTCAGCAAGGCGGTGGTGGAGTCATGTTTTGGGCCAGAATCATGGGAAGAGAGCTGGTTGGCTCCTTTCGGGTCCTCGAAGGTGTAAAGATGACCTCTGCAAAGTATGTGGAGTTCCTGACTGAACACTTCCTTCCCTGGTACAGAAGGAAGAACTATGCTTTCCGTAATAAAATCATCTTCATGCATGACAATGCACCATCTCATGCTGCAGAGAATACCTCTGCATCAATGGCTGCTATGAGGATAAAAGGATAGAAAATCATGGAGTGGCCTCCATCCTCCCCTGACTTCAATCCTGTTGAGAACCTTTGGAGCACCCTTAAGCAAAAAGATCTATGAAGGTGGGAGGCAGTTTACATCCAAACAGCAGCTCTGGGAGGCTATTCTGATATCTTGCAAACAAATTCAAGCAAAAACTGTCCAAAAACACACAAGTTCAATGGATGCAAGACTTGTGAAGCTGCTATGAAATAAGGGGTCCTATGTTGAAATGTAACGTGACCTGTTAAAATGTTTAAAAAGTTAAAATGTTGTTCAAAGTTTGATTGAAATAGCTTTTGATTTCAGTAAATATACAGCAAACACAACAAATGACAATTTTCAGTTCTTTACAACTTATAAAGTGCTTTGAAACTTACTGTGCATAATAATTTGAAACAAAAAACTGTTACCATTAGGAGGTTTGTTCAATACAATTTTAATTGTACTCTTAATAGTTGATAACATGAGAATTATGCTGGCTTTTGTTTACATCAGTTATTTAGGTAAATGAGAAAAATATCATTTGCATAATAATTTGGAACACGGTGTATATGTTAAGTCACACTAAAGAACTTGAGGTGATTGACAGGTGTGGATGACTTGGATATGGCTGAGCTCATGGGCATGTGTTTTTAGGTGACAACGTTGTCAGTTTTTACCATGTGCAATTTCCTATTGTTTATTCTTTCCTTTTCAATGAAAAATATTTTCTTTATACTAATTGTTCTAATAAAGTTACATCAGGTTAAACCACAGTTTGTCCATTTTCCTTCATTGAAGGCAAGGGCACTCCCCTTTTATTTTAATAACTTTTGGCCCATATTGGGGCAAAAAGTCTCTAATTCGCGCAGTACAGGATTCTGGGGGAATAGGTCCAGGTGGCCAGGCATCAGATTATAAAGTTTGGAGTAAAAGAGCTCAATTTTTTTGCTATATCTTAATTTCTAGAGAAGAGCGTGCCCTGGCTATGCTGTATGTGATGAATCATGGAAAAGGCTTTAGAGGCCTGCACCATATGCACTAGGAGCCTTCCATTTGTATTGCCATGTTCATAGAATACCTTTTGTTGAAGAAAATAACATCTCCTTGTGTGTTTTCCTAGCTCCTCCAGCAGCAGGGAGCGTGTATGTAATAAGTCCTGTAGGGTTGTTTGTGAGGTTGACTGTTTATGGGATGGTTCTTATGCCACGTACACATGAGCGTTTTTCATGATGAGAAAAATGCAATTTTTTTAATTGGTCATTAAAAACGATTGTGTGTAGGCTCCAGAGCATTTTTTTTTTCGATTAGAAAAATGGCCCTTAAAAATGTGACGCTCTATTTTTTTCTTGCCGTTTTTCACGTCGTCGTTGTTCTCGTCATGAAAAATGGTTATGTGTAGGCTTTAATGATGGGGAAAAAAACATGCATTCTCAGAAGCAAGTTATGAGAAGTGGAATTTGCATAATCAAGCCCAAAGGGTGGCACAATTCGAATGGAACATCCCCTTTATAGTGCCGTCGTACTAGTTGTACGTCACCACGCTTTGCTCAAGCATTTTTTTTCATGATCGTGTGTATGCAAGGCAGGCTTGACAAGGATCATGTTGAGAAAAACGTTGTTTTTTTCCATGACATTAAAAATGGTCGTGTGTACGCAGCATAATGCCCCGTACACACGATCACTTTTTGTGATGAAAAAAAATGACATTTTTTAAAATGTCATTTAAAATGATTGTGTGTGGGCAAAATGTCATTTTATGTCTTCTGAAAAATGACCAAAAAAAAATTCCAACATGCTCGAATTTTTTATGTCATTTTTCAAAATGTCATTTTTTGTGTCATAAAAAATGATGGTGTGTGGGCAAAACTACGTAAAAAATGACGTTTTAAACCCGCACATGCCCAGAAACAAGTTAGGAGACGGGAGGTAAAACTACCATTCATAATGGAGTAAGCACATTCATCACGCTGTAACAGACAAAAAAGCAGGAATCGTCTTTTACTAACAAGTAACCAGCTAAAAGCAGCCTCAAGGCAAATAGAACTTCCCCTTTAGAGTGCCGTCACTTTGTTCATCATTTTCCAAAAATGATGGTGTGTACGCAACGTCATTTTTGAAAATGAAGTTTGAAAAATGTCTTTTTTTTTCATGAAGAAAAATTTCATTTTTTTTCATCACAAAAAGTGATCGTGTGTATGGGGCATTAGAGTTTGATCTTGTCATTTAATGTTTTGATTGTTTCCTGGTGTTTTCTTTTTACTTTCATTGCTAGGGCTATATCGGTTCTCCCTGAATGACACATTTATATGCCTCCCACAGCGTAATGGGTGTGACATCTGGAGTGATATTCTCCGTAAAATACATTTTTTATGGTATCGATTCTTAAAAAACGTGTTTTCTTCTACAAGGACCTTTAATACAATAAATACACACTTTTGTTTCCACATGAGAATCCATAACATCTTAATATAAAGTTCACTGCATGTATGCTATATCCTGTGTGCACATATCCAAAGGGGCATATTATGCATCAGTTTCGATATATATATATATATATATATATATATATATGTATATATATTACAGTGCCTTGTGAAAGTATTCGGCCCCCTTGAACTTTGCGACCTTTTGCCACATTTCAGGCTTCAAACATAAAGATATAAAACTGTAATTTTTTGTGAAGAATCACAATCAAACTTTTTTAACAAATAAAAAACTGAAAAATTGGGAGTGCAAAATTATTCAGCCCCCTTAAGTTAATACTTTATAGCGCCACCTTTTGCTGCGATTACAGCTGTAAGTCGCTTAGGGTATTTCTCTATCAGTTTTTCACATCGAGAGACTGACATTTTTGCCCATTCCTCCTTACAAAACAGCTCGAGCTCAGTGAGGTTGGATGGAGAGCGTTTGTGAACAGCAGTTTTCAGTACTTTCCACAGATTGTTGATTGGATTCAGGTCTGAACTTTGACTTGGCCATTCTAACACCTGGATATGTTTATTTGTGAACCATTCCATTGTAGATTTTGCTTTATGTTTTGGATCATCGTCCTGTTGGAAGACAAATCTCTGTCCCAGTCTCAGGTCTTTTGCAGACTTCATCAGGTTTTCTTCCAGAATGGTCCTGTATTTGGCTGTATTTGGCTCCATCCATCTTCCCATCGATTTTAACCATCTTCCCTGTCCCTGCTGAAGAAAAGCTGGCCCAAACCATGATGCTGCGACCACCATGTTTCACAGTGGGGATGGTGTGTTCAGGGTGATGAGCTGTGTTGCTTTTACGCCAAACATAACGTTTTGCATTGTTGCCAAAAAGTTTGATTTTTGTTTCATCTGACCAGAGCACCTTCTTCCACATGTTTGGTGTGTCTCCCAGGTGGCTTGTGGCAAACTTTAACCATAACTTTTTATAGATATCTTTAAGAAATGTCTTTCTTCTTGCCACTCTTCCATAAAGGATAGATTTGTGCAGTATACGACTGATTGTTGTCCTATGGACAGAGTCTCCCACCTCAGCTGTAGATCTCTGAAGTTCATCCAGAGTGATCATGGGCCTCTTGGCTGCATCTCTGATCAGTCTTCTCCTTGTATTTGGATTTGCTGTGGTCTGATACTCCTTCCATTTCAATATTATCGCTTGCACAGTGCCCCTCGGCTTGTTTAAAGCTTTGGAAATCTTTTTGTATCCAAATCTGGCTTTAAACTTCTCCACAACATTATCTCGGACCTGCCTGGTGTGTTCCTTGTTCTTCATGATGCTCTCTGCGCTTTAAACGGACCTCTGAGACTATTACAGTGCAGGTGCATTTATACGGAGACTTGATTACACACAGGTGGATTCTATTTATCATCATTAGTCATTTAGGTCAACATTGGGTCATTCAGAGATCCTCACTGAACTTCTGGAGAGAGTTTGCTGCACTGAAAGTAAAGGGGCTGAATAATTTTGCACGCCCAATTTTTCAGTTTTTTATTTGTTATCAAAGTTTGAAATATCCAATAAATTTTGTTCCACTTCATGATTGTGTCCCACTTGTTGTTGATTCTTCACAGAAAATTTCAGTTTTATATCTTTATATTTGAAGCCTGAAATGTGGCAAAAGGTCGCAAAGTTTAAGGGGGCCAAATACTTTCGCAAGGCACTGATTATATATATATATATATATATATATATATATATATATATATATATATATATATATATATATATATATATATTATATATATATATATAATCTAAATATATATATATATATATATTGTAACCTGGGGGATAGGTAGCAGGTACAACAGCTCCTTGGGATGAGCAGGCACAGATACCAAGTCCGTGGGATAAGTGAAAAAGACTGGGGTGTTTATTGGTGCTATATACAAAGTCTAATTACAGGTGCTCTACAGTGTGCAGAAAAACAAACAAAACAAAAGTAATTAAACAAAAACCTAGCCACGTCTTGGCTCTAACTATACAATCAGCACTATCTGTGTTTCCCAGCCAGAGCAAAGGCTGTCTGCTCAGGTGAGCTTAAATTGACCTGAAAAAGAGGAACAACACCTGAACTGGATCAGAGATCCCTGAATGTGTAAGAGAGGAGCCTGGGAGAGGTATAAAGCCCGAACAGGACTTTCCCAGGCTGTCTCTGGGATGCTCTGCTACACATCCTCCCCCCTTGTTTCAACCCTAGGGTTGGAACACCTGTGGCCCAACAGGAGTGAACACGGGACAGGGCATCTACATTCCCCATCTCAACACCTGGCCTGTGTTTTACATTAAAGGAGTAATCCTGTAGACCCAAAAACCAACGGTTCACCCGTCTATTAGTCTCCTTTTGGGCCATCCATTTTAGGGGAGCATGGTCAATTATTAACTGAAACTGGCTTCCTAAGAAATAGTATCTTAGTGCATCCATGGGCCCACTTTATGGCTAAGCATTCTTTTTCAATGACTGCATATTTTTCTCATGATCATTGAGCTTTCTGCTTAGGTACACCACAGGGTGTTCTTCCCCATTGTGTACCTGTGACAATACTGCCCCGATACCTACATCAGAGGCATCTGACTGAACCAAAAAGTCTTTGGAGAAATCGAGGGAGTATAGCACTGGCTGTGCACAAAGAGCCTTCTTCAGGACTTGGAAAGATTCTTCTGCTACTGGGGACCATTTCACCATTACAGAGTCTTTCCCTTTAGTAAGGTCTGTCAGTGGGGCAGCTATAGTTGCAAAATTTGGAATAAACCTTCTATAATACCCCGCAATACCAAGAAAGGCTCTGACCTGCTTCTTGTTTGCAGGACGTGGCCACTCCTGGATGGCTTCTATTTTATACCTGGGGTTTAATCACTCCACGGCCAATAGTGTAGCCCAAATACTTGGCTTCCTCCAAACCAATGGCACATTATTTTGGATTTGCCGTGAAACCTTCCTTGAAGAGGGAATCAAGGACAGCTTGGACACGGGGCAAGTGAGACTCCCAGTCAGTACTATGCACCACTATGTTATCCAGATAGGCTTCAGCATACTGTCGGTGCAGTCTTAGGGTCCTGTCCATGGCCCTCTGAAATGTTGCAGGGGCATTTTGCAACCCAAAAGGCATTTTCTTATACTGAAATGATCCCTCTGGGGTCACAAACGCAGTCTTTTCTTTGGCACTATTAGTCAGGGGTATTTTCCAATATCCTTTGGTCAAGTCCAAAGTGGTCAGGTAACGAGCCTTGCCAAGTCGGTCTATAAGTTTGTCTACCCTAGGCATTGGGTTTGTGTCAAACTTTGTTACTGAATTAAGCTTTCTGAAGTTGTTACCAAACCTCCAAGTGCCATCCGGTTTTGGGACTAATACAATGGGGCTTGACCAGTCACTATTGGATTCCTCAATAATATCTAGCTCCAACATCTTTCTAACTTCATCACTGATGTCCTTTCTTCTAGCTGCGGGAATTCGGTATGGTTTGAGCTTGACACGGACTCCAGGTTCAGTAACAATATCATGCTGAACTGCTGAAGTCGTGCCAGGCAACTCTGAAAATTTCTCCCTTATCCTTATCAGGAACTCTCTAGCTTCCTGTTTTTTGGAATATGATAGGGTGTCTGGAATTGTGACCTCAGGGATCAGAGGGGACTCAGTACCTTTAGGTGTTACAGGGAGGGACCTTGCAGTCAATGCCAGTCTATCCTTCCAGGGCTTTAACAAATTTATGTGATAAATCTGTTCGGGCTTCCTTTTACCTTGTTGATACACCTTGTAATTGACCTCCCCAACTTTTTCAATTACTTCAAAGGGACCCTGCCACTTAGCCAGGAACTTGCTCTCAACTAACATGAGGACCCTGTCACCAGGTGAGAAAACACGAGTTGGATATTCTCTGTTGGGCTGCTTGGGCCTGCAGTAAGTGTTATTTCACCACTGGCATTATTGCTGCAATCCTCTCCTGCATTTGAGCTATATGCTCAATTACACTTTTGTGGGGTGTCTGCTCCCCCTCCCAAGTTTGCTTGGCTATGTCTAAGGCTGCGTACGCGCGATCGAACATGTCCGCTGAAACTAATCCGCAGACCAGTTTAAGCAGACATGTTCGATCGTGTGTACGGCCTATCTGACCGTTTTCCAGCGGACTAAAGTTTCAAAACATGCTTGAAAACCTGTCCGCTGGAAACCTGTCCATTGGACAGGTTCGATGGTTAGTACACAAAATCATCGGACCAAAAACCTGCGCATGCTCAGAATCAAGTCGGCGCATGCTTGGAAGCATTAAACTTATTTTTTCATCACGTCATGTGTTCTACGTCACCACGTTCTGGTCCAATGGGATTTTGGTCCGATGGTGTGTACGCACATCAGACCAACAGACCACTTCAGCGTGGTCCGATGAAAACGGTCCGTCGGACAAGTTTCATCGGACATATCTGATCGTGTGTACGCGGCCTTAGAGTCCCCAAAGGTGTCTCCCATAAAGCAGCTGAAATAGAGAGTACCCCGTAGAGGACTGGGGAACCTCCCTGATGGCGAACATCAAGTATGGTATCAGGAAGTCCCAGTTTTTCCCATCCTTGTCAACAACCTTTTTTAACATACTCTTTAATGTCTTATTGAAGCGTTCCATCAAGCCATCTGTTTGAGGATGATACACCTAGGTTCGCAACTGCGTCACCTTAAATAACTTGCACAGATACCTAGTTATCTGTGACATAAATGGGGTACCCTGGTCTGTAAGGATTTCTTTAGGGATGCCAACCTGACTGAACACCACAAACAGCTCTTTGGCAATGCTTTTAGCAGACGCGGCGCGTAAGGTAACGGCCTCAGGGTAATGGGTAGCGTAATCCATGATCACGAGGATATGTTGATGACCATGGGCAGATTTGGGGAGCGGACACACAAGGTCCATGGCAATCCTCTCAAAGGGCACTTCAATAATGGGCAAGGGCACTAAAGGACATCGGAAGTGGGGATGTGGGGCTGACATCTGACACACAGGACAGGATTGACAATAATTCTCAATATTTTTCTGTATCCTAGGCCAGTAAAACCTGCGCAACACTCTTTCAGTGGTTTTCTCTACCCCTAAATTGCCTCCTAGCAAGTGCCCATGGGCAAGTTCCAACACCACCCGTCTGTATGGCTTAGTGACCACCAATTGCTCAACCACTTCATCATTCATTTTACATACACGATACAGTAAATCCTCATTGCTGCAGAAATAAGGAAAACAGGTCATATCCCCTGGTTCGACAGGTAAATCATTATTCACCATTACATTTTCCCAGGTCCTGGTAAAGGTAGGGTCTTTTCTCTGCTCAGTACCAAAATTGGCTCTAACTATACAATATATATCGGCCCTCACTACCAGGCTGAGCAAGCCTACAGCTTGTCAGCTTCCACATCAAATGCTTAACAGTTTTCACCAACCTCTTTGCTCTCACAGATCAGCACTATCTGTGTTTCCCAGCCAGAGCAAAGGCTGTTTGCTCAGGTGAG
This sequence comes from Rana kukunoris, assembly GCA_029574335.1. NCBI lineage: Eukaryota > Metazoa > Chordata > Amphibia > Anura > Ranidae > Rana > Rana kukunoris. Next base: position 52,841 of record JAJQKJ010002857.1, read on the forward strand.
CTTAAATTGACCTGGGAGAGAGAAACAACACCTGAACTGGATCCCTGAACGTGTAAGGCTCCTTACACACGGAGCGGTCCGTTTTTCGGTCTGCTCCGTGTGTCCGTCAGCTCAGCGGGGGGTCTCCGCTGAGCTGTCGGGCGGACAGGGCAGTCCCCGCACACTGTGCAGGGACCGCCCCGTCTCTCCTCCGCTCTCCCCTATGGGAAGTCGGATGGAAACGGACCGTAGAAGAATAGGACATTCTTCCGTCCGCAAAAACGGATGCGGATCGAGCGGACGTTAGCGGATGCATCATCCGCTAACGGATCCGCACCCATAGGGAAGCATTACAAGTCCGTAAACAGACTTGTAATGAGCGGACCGTTCGTCCGCTAGTGTGAAAGGGCCCTTAGAGAGGAACATGGGAGAGGTATAAACCCTGAACAGGACTTTCCCAGGCTCTCTTTGGGACGCTCTGCTACTATATATACATATATATATATATATATATATATATATATATATATATATATACATATATATATATATATACACAGTACAGAAAAGTTTGGACACACCTTCTCATTCAAAGAGTTTTGTTTATTTTCATGACTATGAAAATTGTAGAGTCACACTGAAGGCATCAAGACTATGAATTAACACATGTGGAATTTAATACATAACAAAAAAGTGTGAAACAACTGAAAATATATGTCATATTCTAGGTTCTTCAAAGTAGCCACCTTTTGCAGCAGACACATCTCTAGAACAACTGTTAAGAGGAGACTGTGTGAATCAGGCATTCATGGTAGAATATCTGCTAGTAAACCACTGCTAAAGAAAGGCAACAAGTAGAAGAGACTTGTTTGGGCTAAAGAACACAAGGAATGGACATTAGACCAGTGGAAACCTGTGCTTTGGTCTGATGAGTCCAAACTTGAGATCTTTGGTTCCAACCACCGTGTCTTTGTGCGACGCAGAAAAGTTGAATGGATGGACTCTACATGCCTGGTTCCCACGTGAAGCATGGAGGAGGAGGTGTGATGGTGTGGGGGTGCTTTGCTGGCGACACTGTTGGGGATTAATTCAAAATTGAAGGCATACTGAACCAGCATGGCTACCACAGCATCTTGCAGCGGCATGCTATTCCATCCGATTTTTCAACAGGACAATGACCCCAAACACACCTCCAGGCTGTGTAAGGGCTATTTGACCAAGAAGGAGAGTGATGGGGTGCTGCGCCAGATGACCTGGCGTCCACAGTCACCGGACCTGAACCCAATCGAGATGGTTTTGGGTGAACTGGACCACAGAGTGAAGGCAAAAGGGCCAACAAGTGCTAAGCATCTCTGGGAACTCCTTCAAGACTGTTGGAAGACCATTTCAGGTGACTACCTCTTGAAGCTCATCAAGAGAATGCCAAGAGTGTACAAAGCAGTAATCAAAGCAAATGGTGGCTACTTTGAAGAACCTAGAATATGACATATTTTCAGTTGTTTCACACTTTTTTGTTATGTATATAATTCCACATGTGTTAATTCATAGTTTCGATGCCTTCAGTGTGAATCTACAATTTCCATAGTCATGAAAATAAAGAAAACTCTTAGAATGAGAAGGTGTGTCCAAACGTTTGGTCTATACTGTATTTATGGTCGTTACCCTCTGACCGAGAGAGATGTGGATCACATAAACACGCGACAAGACTTACAACATAAATAGACCTGAAGTGTGCCTTGGTGGTCTGGTCAGTATGCCAAGAAAAGGGGGCATTCCCAAAGTAAGTAATGGGTAGTTAATTGAAGAAGGATATGCTGAGAAGTGCCCTGAAAAAGGGAAGGGCGGGAAGGTGTCGAATGCGATTGAATGCGCAGACTCACAGACATGAGGTGAGCTGGCCCATACCTGAATTGATGATGTCGGCTGTGGCCTGATTGTCTGTGGTGAAGAACAGTGTCTGTCCTTTTCAAGTGTGGTCCCAGACCTGGGCAGCTGCCACGATGGGGTGCAGCACGAGGCGTGATGAAGACTGGGTGAAGCAAAAATTTAAGAGAATTTCTGGGGGCCAAGGTTTGGAGAACCAGTGGTGGCCTAAAAATGGCTGCAAAAGCCTTTGGTGGCTCGGCTGACACTGCCAGGATAAAGATTGAAATGCTGTTCTATCAGGTGGGGAAGTTGTCCCACATAGCTAAGTCTGCTACTGATGCTTGGTCTAGTTTGAGAACTTGGACTGGATCTTGCGTTGTTGTGAGAAAATCAAGACAATACACAGGTGCTCAACAAGACGATATACATGCACTCGCAGGCCAACGTGCACTCGCAGGCCAACGTGCACTGGCTGGTGCTGGATGAAAACCTGAACTAACCGCAGGGAAAAACACAGAGAAAAGATGAGTGGCCCGCGCGCCACTGAAGATGAATGGCCAACTGGGTGCCACTGTGTGTTTGTGTGGCTGATTGTTTGTCACTGAGGTGTGTTTGCAAGTTTAGTTTGTATTCGGGTTTGCGCGTAGGTGCATGCCGCAAAGTGTTTAATACTTCTGCAGACAATATTGTGCGGTTGCAAGGGTGTCAGTGAGTGTCAGGTTGCTGGGACGATATTGTGTGATTGCAGGGGCCTTGAGTATGAAGGTTTGTTTTGAAATGGCATTGTGTGGTTGCAAGGGTCTCAGTCTGGTTTGCCGAGATGGTATTGCGTGGTTGCAAGGGTCTCAGTCTAGTTAGCTGAGACGATATTGAGTGGTTGCAAAGGTCTCGATGATTATGAGGTTTGTTTTGAGATGGCATTGTGTGGTTGCACGGGTCTCAACAAGTGAGGGGTTGCTGAGACGATATTGCGCTTGCAATGGCCTCAAATGAGTGCCAGGTTGCTAAGACGACTTTGTATGGCTGCAAAGGTCTGAACGAGTGTCAGGTTGCTGAGACGAGATTGTGTGGTTGCAAAGGTCTAGATGAGTGTGAGGTAGCTGAGATGATATTACATTTTGCAAGGGTCTCAAATGAGTGTCAAGTTGCTGAGACAACATTCCTTTTTTTTTTTTAATTAAAATGACTGAATGCAACGCTGGTAAACATGAGTTACCGCATCTGGCAGTGTTTACAAGCTGTTACGGGCATTGTGCGTTTAAAATGCCTCTGAACATCCGTCTGCACCCATTTTTTATTTTTTTTGGCAAGGTTTCTAAACTCAACTGCCTAGAAACAACTATAAATGATCCTGCGTACATGTACTGTAAAGATAACATAGAGGAGAGATTGGGGATCCTGTGTAGATGTACTGATAAGATAACATAGAGAGATCAGGGGCGGCTGAAACCACCCAACTGTTCCTAAATGTCCGTTTACCAACAGCAGTGTACATGAGGCCTAAGACGATTTGTCTGGCTGCAAGGGTCTCAATAAATGCCAGACTACTGGGGTGAGACTGCATGATCACAAAGGTCTTTGATGAGTGGGAGGTTGCTCGAGTAGGTATTGCGTGGTTGCAATGGTCTTGATAAGTGTGGGGTTGCTAAGAAGGTATTGTGTTTGCGAGGGTCTCCACAATGGTGTGAGGCTGCTGAGATGGTATTGCATGGTTGCAAGGGTCTAGATGAGCGTGGGGCTGCTGAGACTGTATTATGTTTGCAAGGGTCTCAACAATGGTGTAAGGCTGCTGAGATGGTATTGCGTGGTTGCAAGGGTCTTGATGAGTGTGGGGCTGCTGAGATGGTATTGCGTTTGCGAGGGTCTCAACAATGGTGTGAGGCTGCTGAGACGGTATTGCGCGGTTGCAAGGGTCTTGATGAGTGTAGGGCTGCTGAGACGGTATTGCGTTTGTATGGGTCTCAACAATGGTGTGAGGCTGCTGAGACGGTATTGCGTCTGCAGGGGTCTCAACAAGGGTGTCAGGCTGCTGAGACAATTTGGCATGGTTGCAATGGTCTCAACAGGTGTCAGGTTGCTGGGCCGAGATTGTGTGGTGGCAATTTTTTATTTATTTTTTCTGCACTTTTATATTTCTTTTAGCGTTTTTTTTCTTTGCTTTTTTTTATATATCTTTTTTTTGTGTTTTGTAAGAGTCATGTGTTGTAAGGGTCTTAACAATGGTGTCAGACTGCTGAGATGATTTTGTGTGGTTGCAAGAGTCTCCATGAGTGTGGGGCTGCTGAGCCGGTATTGCGTTTGCAAGGGTCTCAACAAGGGTGTCAGGCTGCTGAGATGATTTTGCATAGTTGCAGCATACTCAACAGGTGTCAGGTTCCCGGGGGGCTGAGATTGCGTAGTGGCAACGTTTATTTATTTTTTAGCGTTTTTATATATATTTTTTATTTTATTTTGCGTTTTGTGAAGGTCATGTGTTGCAAGGGTCTTAACAAGGGTGTCAGGCTGCTGGGATGATTTTGCGTGGTTGCAAGGATCTCAATGAGTGTGGGGCTGCTGAGACGATATTGCGTTTGCAAGGGTCTCAACAAGGGTGTCAGGCTGCTGAGACGATTTTGCATGGTTGCAATGGTCTCAACAGGTGTCAGGTTGCCGAGGGGCTGAGATTGCGTGGTGGCAACGTTTTTTTTTTGCTTTTTTTTTTGCATTTTTATATTTTTTTTATTTTTTTTTTATTTTTTTTTGTGTTTTGTAAAGGTCATGTGTTGCAAGGGTCTTAACAAGGGTGTCAGGCTGCTGAGATGATTTGCATGGTTGCAAGGTCTCAATCAATAAGAATTGGGTTACTGTGAAAGGATAGAAACACCTGGTTTGTTTGTACCTTAGGCAAGCAGTATAAGGTAGAAGGACAACGCCTGTTTGAATCGTAGGTTCCATAGGGGCCACTAATGAACGATATGGGAGACAACGAATGGTAGCAAATTGATAGGACATAAAGAATGTAATAACAAATTTTACTTGTGACAGGGGTGGAAAGGTGTAGCGTGATGCCATGCATGGGGCAAAACAACAAGGTTTGGTGTAGAAAATAGAACACGAGAAGTGCGTACGAATATTTTATAAGCTCCACTGTGGGAACCGAACATATGATGCGGGTGACACCATGTGTGGCCGCGAATTTTGACATGACAAACAAGCTAACGAATCCTACCTGGGACGGGGAACATGCAACTGGGTTTGCTTGGACTGGAGTGGATGTGCAAAACATCCGAAGAGTGTGGCGTGGTTTGGTGTGGCGCCATGCATGACGCACAGGCAATAACTTTGGTAAATAAATGAGAGAGAAGAAACATGTACAAACAATTCGTAAGTTCCGCTGCGGAAACTAAAACGCACGGCATGGGGGAAACATAGAATGGCAATGGTGGAAAGTATGCAATGTATCTGATACAAAACGGTTATAAAGAGAAATGACTGATACAAAAACGGTTGTAAAATGCATGAAACAAATCCGATACGAATCGGAAGTAAGGAATGTTGAACAAATCTGCTGTAAATTGGTTGTAGAGTGTATGCTACTCCTTGCTGTGAAATTGAACACCTACCAGCCACCCATCCCCCCGGGCTAATCAAGTGCAGACAAGGCAGCAGGTGAGTTCAATTACCACCTCAATGAGCCAAAGAACCCATACAAAGAATATATGCTAATCTCCAAATGAATGAGACAGCAAGCATGGACACTGAATATACAAATAAATAGTTTGTTTGGCAGGAGGAAGTTACAAATGTACCAAGCTTGTACTAACTAAGATGTTAGAACATGAGCAACAATAACTCAGAGGCAGATTTTTACAAAAGAAATGCAGGATAGGAAGCATAACGAATTGCAAGTTTGCACATGATACAAAAGGTTTGAATACAACCTGCTACAGTAAGCGGGAACCGCCGTCGAAGACCATGAACAGAGAAGCCGCAATGCACTTGCGATGTCGAATGTGATTGAATGCTCAGACTCAAGGACATGAGGTGAGCTGGGAAGAGTCGGCCCAGTGACGTGTAGTACCACACACTGAACTGACAAAGAGCATGTGTGAGTGGGCTGCTTAAATACCCTCTGGGCTCCTCCCATAAACTCAGGCCACCTATTATGAGACTTCACACTAGGTTACAGGGCATTTGGAAAGTATTCTCCTTTTCTGCATTTTGTTATGTTACAGCCTTATTCCAAAATTGATTAACTTCATTATTTTCCTCACAATTCTACAAACAATACCCCTTAATCACAACATGAAAACAAGTTTGTTTAAAATCTTTGCAATTTTTTTTCAAAATAAAAAAACAAAAACAATCCCATGTACATAAGTTTTACAGCTTTTGTCATGACACTCAAAATTGAGTTCAGGTGCATCCTGTTTTCACTGACCATCCTTGAGATGTTTCTACAACTTTATTGGAGTCCACCTGAGGTAAATTCAGTTGATTGGACATGAACTGGAAAGGCACACATCTGTCTATATAAGGTCCCACAGTTCACGGTGCATATCAGACCACTAACCAAGCCATGAAGTCCAAGGAATTGTAGACCCCTGAGACAGAATTTTATTGAGGCACAGATCTGGGCATCTGTAGCATGAAAGGTCCTAATTAGTGATGAGCTTTGTGTTCAACTCGAACGTATGTTCGACTCGAACATTGTATGTTCGACCTTTCGTCGAAACACGAACAAAACGGGTCGTTCGCGCCAAATTCGAGTGACACGCCACGGCCCATAATCATAATACAAACTATGACCCGCATGCTTGGCCAATCACATCGCGCAAAAAACGTAGAGACATAATTGGCCAAAGCCAGGGTGGCTTTGGCCAATTATGGCTCAGGGCTTTAGCACATGCCCCACACTAAAAAAGGCTGCCTGCTGGGCGGCCTCGTGTAGTGTGTTCCAGCACTGGTTACAGATCAGACAGAGAGAGTAATGTGCAAGTTTGCGCATTACTTTGCAACTGAACCCACTTGGTGGTGCATAGTGCAAGTGTGCTCATTACTTTGCAACTGAACCCACTTGGTGGTGTATAGTGCAAGTGTGCTCATTACTTTGAAACTGAACTCACTTGGTGGTGCATAGTGCAAGTGTGCTCATTACTTTGCAACTAAACCCACTTGGTGGTGCATAGTGCAAGTGTGCTCATTACTTTTCAACTTAACCCACTTAGTGGTGCATAATGCAAGTGTGCTCATTACTTTGCAACTGAACTCACTTGGTGGTGCATAGTGCAAGTGTGCTCATTACTTTGCAACTGAACCCAGTTGGTGGTGCATAGTGCAAGTGTGCTCATTACTTTGCAACTAAACCCAGTTAGAGGTGCATAGTGCAAGTGTGCTCAGTACGTAACTTGATTTTGGACTTTATGATCAGTGTAGGAGTTTGTGGGTTAGATATGGGGAGAAAGCTTAGTAAGTAGTAGAGGCTTGACTAACATTAGCTTTTTTTCTTAATTTTAACTTGCAGAAATAATTGAGGCCTTCATGGAACAGGAGTTCTTCACAGAATTTGTTCAAAGGGGGCCCCGGATGGCAACCCCCCTTTTTTCTAGAATTTTTCTTTCCCCAAAAAATGATTTATTCAGCCAAGATCTGGCATTGGAATGGCCCCCCTCACCCCTAAAATAATCAACATATTGTTGCTGCACAGCACGTGCGCTTTGGGGGGCCAAGCCTATATGGCCAGGCTCACTGTGCGCCACTGGAATATCAATGGCCTCATCAGGCACAAGTGTCATGTAGTTTGTTGAGGGTCTCTTTAGGAAATTGTGCAATATACAGCAGCAAAGTATGACATGGTTCAGATTCTACTTAACAAACCTACAGTCCTTGTCTTGTTTGCACCGCCTGTATACTGCTGTATACTGCTGTTCAAAGTATATAGGGCCAAAGGGTCTTGTAATGACCTGGGAGAGTGGTGCTATTTTTTTCAGTGATTTTCATCCATATTGCAGGGACCAAGCATTACATTAAAGCCGCAAGCAGTATTAAATTACTTTTTTCTTATAGTAATCTCATTTTGTGCAGGGACAGTTCTAAACATGTGCCACCTCACAAGCATAATATAGACACCCAGCGGGTACGATATTTATAGGAATCTTTCATTTTTTGTTTCACTTTTTTTTCCATTGATACATGTTCCCTGGGGCAAGAACCGGGTTCTTAAAGACGTTTTCCAACAATAACTTGAATATTGGGCTTTAAAATAAACACTTTTGAATTCGAACGTTCGAGTCCCATAGACGTCAATGGGGTTCTAAATGTTCGCACAAACTATTGGTCCGTTCAAAGGTTCTGGTGCGGGAAAAAACTTCCTTGTATGCTGATGACATGCTCTTGTATTTAGCGGAGGCGGGAGGCTCGTTGACCTCGGCCTTGGACAAAATCTCTGTATTTGGTCGATTCTCAGGTTTTAAGGTGAATTGGGATAAATCAATTATTTTCCCCTTTGATTCCTCGTATGCCCCGGGGCCGCCCCTGGGGATCCCCCTGAAGGTGGTTCCTAAGTTCCGTTATTTGGGGGTGGATGTCCAACTGCCACTTAATACCTACATGGTCAATAACCTAACGCCTATGAAGTTGAGATTAAGGGACAGCCTGCAGCTGTGGTCTAAGCTACCGTTGGGCCTCCTCGGGCGTATCAGCATATTTAAAATGGTTTACCTGCCTAGATTTCTGTACCTGTTTTGGCATGCACCAGTTTATATCCCTAAGAAATGGTTTGCAGGCATTAATACAATGCTTACAGCATTTTTATGGGGCCCTAAGCCGGCTAGAGTGTCTTTGGACACGCTTCATTTACCTGTCAGGCTGGGAGGGTTGGCACTGCCGAATTTGCAGTGTTATTATTTGGCGGCCCAATTGACGCACGTGTACTGGTGGGGTTTCCCGACTCTGAACATTGCATCAGTGGCGACCCAGGCAGCCCTGGTCGGATCATATGAGGGACTAATTAATGTCTTGTATAAGAACGGACCTTACCCAGCACAAGGGGCAGGTTTGTTGAAACTCTCCTACAGAATATTCCATATATGTAATGCTATGGGAGGTGGGATCAGTCTGACGACCTCCCACAATGCGCCTTTATGGCACAACCCCCAGTTGCATGAGATTGCTAAGATTCCAGAGGGCTCATGTTGGGTGAATTATGGGATTAAGTATGCCCATCAGTTGTTCAGGGATGGGGTTTTTAGGACCTTTTCTGACCTACAAGCTGAATGTGGAGTTCCCAATACGTTCTTTTTCCGTTATCTACAGCTGCGTCATGCGGTGTCGGCTCAGTACGGTGGGGGTGTGGTGGCGCTCTCCCCTTCCAGTATGGAAGGGGTACTTACCGATACAGATCATTCAAAGCTGATCTCTAAATATTATTTCATGTTATTGTCATCCTCCTCCCTTAGAGTGGAGAAGGTGGCAACACAATGGCGTAATGATATTCCGTCCCTGTCGGAGTAAACCTGGTCGGAGGCCTTGGATACACTGGTACCTTCAATGATTTTGGCTAGGGATAAGCTGACCCAATTTAACTTCTTGCATAGAATATACTTTACACCCCTGAGATTACACAGAATGGGTAGGGGGGACTCTTCGGAATGCCCTCGCTGCTAAGATTCCAGAGGGCTCATGTTGGGTGAATTATGGGATTAAGTATGCCCATCAGTTGTTCAGGGATGGGGTTTTTAGGACCTTTTCTGACCTACAAGCTGAATGTGGAGTCCCCAATACGTTCTTTTTCCGTTATCTACAGCTGCGTCATGCTGTGTCGGCTCAGTACAGTGGGGGTGTGGTGGCGCTCTCCCCTTCCAGTATGGAAGGGGTACTTACTGATACAGATCATTCAAAGCTGATCTCTAAATATTATTTCATGTTATTGTCATCCTCCTCCCTTAGAGTGGAGAAGGTGGCAACACAATGGCGTAATGATATTCCGTCCCTGTCGGAGGAAACCTGGTCGGAGGCCTTGGATACACTGGTACCTTCAATGATTTCGGCTAGGGATAAGCTGACCCAATTTAACTTCTTGCATAGAATATACTTTACACCCCTGAGATTACACAGAATGGGTAGGGGGGACTCTTCGGAATGCCCTCGCTGCCACGCAGCGGTGGGTGACTTTTTCCATATGGTATGGCAGTGCCCCCGGGTGGCGAGCTTTTGGAGAGAAATCTTAACGTTTTTGGAGCATACCCTGGAACTCCCAAACATTTACTCCCCAGCCAGATGCCTTTTGGGTGATCTGGAGAAGGAGGATATGTCTAATTCGCAAAAAACCCTACTTAGGATTCTGTTTTGTTATGCTAAGAAAGCGCTGGCTCTCAAGTGGCGGAACCCATCGCCTCCAACTCTGCAGGATTGGATGTCATTAGTGAATAATGCCTTACCAATGTATAAGTTAACTTATATGGCTAGAGGATGCCCTAATAAATTTGAGAAGGTGTGGACGGATTGGATGGAAAAGGTGTCGGGAGAAGTGGTGGTGTGATAGAGAAGACATGAATAGGGCTGGGTGAGGAGAATAGGTGGCACGATAGGCAGTAGGTTTGTAGGTGGTAGTAATCAATGAAGGACACATGAGAGAGGTTTGGAAGTCATCCCACTGTTTTTCCTGCCCCCCCTTTTTTTTCCTTCCCTTCTTTTTTTTGTTGTTGTTTATTTGTTTCCTCATTGTTATTTGAGTTTGTATACTTTTATAATATAAGATCTACCTGTTGTATTTACCTGATTCCCTGTTGGAGTACTAATGTGACAGGACTATAATGTTTGGAAATGTGTACTGTCATATGTCTTTGTATAATGCTGATGTTATGTACAATAAAATTTACCTTTTAAAAAAAAAAAAAGGTTCTGGTGCGAACCGAATGCGGTGGTGTTTGGTTCATCCCTAGTCCCAATGAGCACAGTGGCCTCCATCATCAATAAATGGAAGAAGTTTGGAACCACCATGACTCTTCCTAGAGTGGGCCGCCTGGCCAAACTTAGCAACCGGGTGAAGAAGGGCCTTAGTCAGGGAGGTGACCAAGAACTCAATGGTCACTCTGACAGAGCTCCAGCATTTGCTTGTGGAGAAAGGAGAACCTTCCAGAACAACCATCTCTGCAGGACGCCACTGTTTAGGCCTGTATGGTAGAGTGAGTAAATAGAGAACTCTGCGCTATGGTAATGTAAAATATATAAAAGAAGTTGCTCCCCTAAAGTGGTGTGAAAACAACTTTAGTAATGTGGAGGGTGTATAATAATAAGGGGACGCTAATAGCAGGTGATAAATAAATTCCAGATTCTAGCGTGAAACAATATGTTAACTATAAAGTCAACAATACAATAGTGATTTAAAGTGCAAGTGCTTATATGATAACAACATCAAAAAATAAGTGCAAACAGGTCCAAAAAATGCAGCAACAGTCACTAAATGATAAGCAATTGGTAAGTCAATGCATCAAATAGTTAACTTGAGAATAGAAACCATCATCAAAGAGCAGATATCAAACTGGCGCCACCCGGTGAGAGGTAGAGGTAAGTGCTTACTTACCAGACCACCATGATCCTTCGTTTAAAAAAAAGGATCAAGTGTAGCTTTAGTACAGTTGGTGGACTAATGTCTGTACTGGTACCTGGATGGGACTGGCCAGAAATGGACTCCAACAGAAGAAATTGAAGGAAAACTTAGTGAAGTTCTGTGATTTATTATAAAACAGATTAAAGGCCCGTACACACGGTAGGACATCCAACAAAATTTCCCTTGGATTTTTGTCCTAATTGATTTGTCCGGTCACCCCATAGCATACACACATTCAGACTTTTCTGCAAACTTTTCTAAAACTTTCCCATCATCAGGTGGTTTTTCTGCTCTTTTCTGCTCTTTACCGCCACCCTTTGATTAACTTCTACTATTGTTGGTTAATTTTAACATTGGTTCTGAGCATGCGTATTTGCACTTTGTACAAAAGTTGGTTGGATTGCTGTACACACGGTCACACAAAGCACCATCAGACTTTTGTTGCCGAAAAGTTGGTCCGTTCGCAGACCCAACTTTTTGTCGGATGAAACCTGAAAAAGTTGGTCCGATGGAGCGTACACACGGTCAGACAAATTTGAAAAGTTGCAGATTTTGAAGTTGGTTGGCCAAAAGTCTGACCGTGTGTATGGGGCTTAAAAACAAAAAACAAATGGTCGCTTACTTGTGCAAGTGCAGAGACCTTGGCACTAAGGAATCAAGCGTGTTAGGCCGCGTACACACGATCGAACATGTCTGATGAAACTGATCCGCAGAACAGTTTCCGCGGACATATCCGATCGTGTGTACGGCCTAGTGGACAGATTTCCAGTGGACAAAAGTAAGACTAACCAGCGGACAGAAATCCCCCGCATGCGTCAAATGGATTCGATGCATGCGTGGAAGCATTGAACTTCCTGGATTGAGCACGTCGGTGATGTATACTGCAGGAGACATGTCCGATGAAAACGGTCCGCGTACACATGTCTCCTCGTGTGTACGGGGCCTTACAGCTAGATGTGATGTGGAGCACCGGTAGCACTGTGTCTCGCTCTTGTGGGTAGGTGTAGCGTGCGTTCCACCGGCTCTCTGTGCCAAACCCGAAAGTAGCTGAACATGACCAGGAACGCCTCAAAGTACATTTCATCTATTGATGTCAACTTTAAATCACTATTGTATTGTTGAATTTATAGTTATTATTTTTTTTTAGATCTGTATGGTAGAGTGGCCAGAAGGAAGCCACTCCTTAGTAAAAGGCACATGAAAGCCCACTTTGAGATTGCCAAAGGGCACCTAAAGGACTCTCAGACCATGAAAAACAAAATTATCTTTAGTCTGAATGGCAAGTGTCATGTCTGGGGGAAACCAGGCACAACATCATGACCTGGCCAATACCATCCCTACAATGAAGCATGGTGGTGGCAGCCTCAAACCGTGGGAATATATTTCAGCAGCAGGAACTAATAGACTAGGGAAAAATTTATGAAGTGTACAGAGACATAATTGATAGGAAAAACTGCCCAAAAATAGGTGTGCCATGCTTTTAGCATCATACTGAAAAAGACTTGAGGCTGTAAGGCTGCATTCACGCTACAGCATTCTGAATTATTTTATTGCATGACGATCACGGTAGACAAGAAACGCGATTTGAGGTGTCATTCAAATGAATGGCATCTCGAATGCGAGTCTCGCGTTTTGTTTTTCACACCTCGGCGCTGTCAAATCACGGCCAGATCACACACTGTAGTGTGAATGCAGCCTAATTGGTGCCAAAGGTGCTTCAACAAAGTATTGAGTAAAGGCTGTGAATTCTTGTGTATTGTAGTTCTGTATTTTTAATAAATTTGCAAACATTTCAAACAAAGTTCTTTCATGTTGTCATTGTGATGTATTGTTTGTAGAATTCTGAGGAAAATTATGAATTTAATCCATTTTGGGAATAAGGCTGTAACATAACAAAATGTGGAAAAAGTGGAGTGCTGTGAATACTTTCCAGGTGTACTATATGTATTCTTATATGATTACTTTTTAGAACAAGATTCCTTTCACTGTTGCTAAACTACAAAGTACTGTTTTGCTTAAACTATTGTGAACCAACAGGCTATTATTCAGTGGTTAACCTTTACTTGCTGCATAATTCAAACATAAGCACTTAAAATAATTAATTATTTAGGTATGCACAAAATATCTATGTTTATACTTGCCAAATTGCAAATCCTTAAAACTTTCCAAATTGTATAATTAGTATTTCTAAGACTATGAAAAGATATTTATTCTCTACTTGTAAATCTATATTTAGAAAGCCCATGTTAGTTTTTGCATATTAAATTCCACATAAGAATTGTTTTAGCTGCTAAGGTCTATTTAAGCAAATACCTGAATTATTGTTAACCTTGTTTTTATTATTGTCATTAATATGAGACAAACCTAATTTTTCAAAGGCCTCCCAGAACACATTGCATCTGGCAACATCATTAGAAAATTTTGGGCATTGCATCTCAATTAAAAATACACATTTACATAATGGATGTACATGATTTTGGCTGCATACCATCAATTAAGCACTGTGTGTATGTGCCTTTTTTCCCAAAATAACATTCAAAGCAGAAAAAGGGAAAACCCTTTTTAATGCTGAAAACATATTGGCAGCTATACTGAATATTTAAATATGGGGTTAAAACAAATTGCTCTGCAGGCAATACTGACATCTGTTACAATATATTAGCAGAGTTAGTGTTCACTAAGAGCAGAGGATATGGAAATGTATGCATATGAGCAAGACAGAAAAATACTCCCGGTGCCAGTGGACTAGTTTCATGTATTTGTCAAATACGGACAGATTATTATTATTTTAAAATAATTTAAAGATTGTTTAAATAAATATATATTAAAAAAATGTTTTTGAAGTTCCCCACTTAGAACAATAGAACATGATGAGAAGAATTTTTTTCACAGAGATTGCATTCCATTTTTTAAAGCATAGGTCAGTCTAAAAAATATTTTTGTAACTGTAAATAAAAAATACAAACTATAAATACAAACCATGTTCATTGGAGTTATAGTTGTGTGGTTTGTGAGATATTGTTGTACACTTTTTCCTCCTAAAGGTAGAGCGCTAAAGTAAAAAAAAAAGCAATGAAAACAATCAAAGCCCTTTTTAATCACATGGAATTGAAATATATTTCAGTAATAAAATGATCCTGCCTTAATTATTTCCGAATCTTACATTGTGAGCTTTTATTATGCAGCAAATTACCGTACCATTAAAAGAATTTTAATACAATATAATATAATCACACATTCAGATACAAATTTATTATGTTATTTTGCAATTGAAAATTGTTATAGAGGTTTCCAATTAGAATTTATAATTGAGCAATTCCCAGTGGTTTAATAATATAACAATTCATTATTTTATGTAATCTCATTATGCTAAAAGAAATCAAGTTGCACAGAAAGTACAATTTAGTTCTCATCTTACAAAAAGCTGGCAATAATTGTTATTTATATTTTTTTTTAAAAAAGGTAACAATTTTGTCCTACAATTCAATGTTTTTTCATGAACTAAAGTCTAATAGAAAATAACACCCCATTCTCAAGTTCTTAGGTTCAGCAGACATCTTTTAGAAACCCTTTTAGGGAAAACTCATTTTTTTTCTAAAGTGGGTTACAAAAATTGTGTTATTTAGATTTTATTGGTATTGACTTAAACCAGCCACAAATTCTTCAGTATCAGGATCGCGCCGCTATGTGTACACGCGTGCAACCCCCCTCCTTCTGAGGGACCTTCCTGAACATCCACTCAGAACGGCAGATCACCCTCCCGGCCATATATATGCAGTGGCTGGGTGGGATGTGGTTAAGGGTCATCTAGGTAAAGGGTGTGTATGGATGGTTTGAAGTGGTCATTATAATAACCTAGTGGTGAGGTGAAAATGTCCACGCAAATTTGAAGAAAATTGCTGTTGCTCGCCTTTTTAAGTCCTGATGCAGGACAAAAATAATGTAGGAAAATTGGTGATGGGGTAGTGGCGCTGCTTTTTGAGATGTCAACACTTTCCAGCGCTCTGGGTATTGCGACACCTTACTCCTGGTGGCGTGTGAAAAATGTGCTGCCTTTAGGCTGAAGTGTATGGGCTAACTTCCCACAAAGTTAAAGTGTGACGTGAATAATATAGTGAGTAGATGATCTGCTCTACAGATAATCCTGAAAAAAGCCTCTGATAAGTGATCTAAATCAGGGTCGCCTGTCAGAGACTATGGGCCAGATTCAGAGACATCTGCCTATCTTTAGGCAGGCTTAGCGTGTCTCAGATACACTACACAGCCGTAACTAACAGTGCCAGGTTCCTTATTCAGAAACAACTTGCGCCGTAAGTTACGGCGGTGTAGTGTAACTGTGTCGGCGTAAGGCTGCGCAATTCAAATGTGGAGGATGGGGGCGTGATCCATGTAAATGAATCATGACCCCACGTAATTTATGTTTTTTCTGAGCGGCGCATGCGCCGTCCGTGGACGTATCCCAGTGCGCATGCGTGAAATCACGTCTCAAGTAGTCAATGTAAACGACGTGAACGTAATTTACGCCCATCCCCATTTACCGAACATTTTACGCAAACGACGGATACAATTCGACGCTGTCCCGACGTCCATACTTAACATTGGCTGCGCCTCATATAGCAGGGGTAACTTTACTCCGGACAAACGCTTACACAAACGACATAGGGCCAGATTCAGGTAGATGGGAGCATCTTTAATCTGGAGTAACGTTTCTCATTTACGTTACTCTGGCAAAATTTTAGGAGCAAGTGCTGTTATTCATGAAGCACTTGCTCCTAAAGTTGCGGCAGCGTATCGAAAATGAGACGGCGGAATTCAAATTGGGCGGGTACGGGGCGTGTATTATTTAAACTAAGCGCGATCCCGCGGCGAATGTACTGCGCATGCGTCGACTGTCAATGCATCCCAGTGCGCATGCTCCAAATTCTGTCAGTGAACATCAATGACGTCAAATCCCCATTCATGGACGTTTTACGCAAGCGACGCAAATTATTTTTTTTCCGACGCGATGACGACGGCTATACTTAACATAGGATACTCCACTAGGGGGCTGCTTTATCTTTACGCCGCGTATCGCTTACGGAAACGTCACTGCGTCGCGCTCGAATACGAACATATTTTTTCAGCGTAAATCAGCGGGAACCCCCCCAGCGCCATTTTTAAATTAAAGTTGCGATGCGATGGCGAAATTCAATTACGCTGCTCGCATCGGAACTCCAACCCGGCGTTTCTTGTTTTCTGGTTACAGAAAACAAAAACGCCGGCTTAAAGTGAGAGTTAGGCTGGAGTATCACTGATACTCCAGCCTAACTCTACCTGAATCTGGCCCATAAAATACAAAGCCCGGCCGCAAGTACGTTTGTGAATCGGCATATCTCCCTAATTTACATATTCGGCGTGTAAATCGACGGAATTGCCACCTAGCGGCCAGCGTAAATATACACCAAAGATCCGACGGCGTAGTAAGACTTACGTCGGTCGGATCAAGCAGAAATGTAGGCGTAAATGCCTTTCTGAATCGGCGTAAGGATGGGCCGGCGCACATGGATTGTGCAAGCCGGCCCACATTAAAAAATATATAGTTACAGAGAATGGCCTAGGAACCAATAGGTCTTGCTAGCAGGGATGGCTGGATTGGGCCGCGGCGTGCCTTCCACTGCTCTGTCCCTGTGTATCGGAAGTGACGCGAGACGTACTGAGTAGCCAATTACCTGACGCGTTTCGACATCAGTCGTCTTCTGAGGTGATGTCATCCCGCTACATCTCCCTCGGTAGGCGTGGTGGTAGTTGTATCAGCTGTGATGTTCCTATTACTATGTATTCCCTCTGTGACCCTCCCTGTTATGATCCCTCTAGTGGTGAGGCCCAGAGCTGTTCCCCAAATGCTGTTAATGCTGCAGCAACTAATAAAGTTACACAGGAGGCATATATATTAAAAAAAACAATTATGCAGAAAGCATTTAAACATTTATCACAGGAAAAAATGCCTCCTGTGTAACGTTATTATTATGATAAAAAAACGTTTTTTTTCTCTTTTTAGCTGAAAAATGTATTAAAGGGTCACTAATGGATTTTTTTGTTTTGCTGAAATGACTGTTTATAGGGTATAGAGATATTAAAGTTAACTGATTCCTTTTCAAAATGATTAAAAATAGATAAAAATCAATCATATAATGTGCCTGCAGGTTAGTTTCACTTTTGAACTGGCTTCATGTTTCTGTGAAGTAAAAATAGACACACAGAACAAAAACAAACAAATCCAGGGCAGTGTTTTGTTTTTAAAATGAATCTGATTGGTTCTAGGAAGTTTTAGACTCACAGTAATGGCAGCTTAGACCACCGTGAGAAAGCTCCCAGCACTGTGGTTATAAGGAAACAGACAAGCAGGAAGTGTGGAGAACAGAGCAGGAATACAGCAACTTCAAAGCAAAAACGAACAATAAGGACATGAAACCAGTACTGCAGTAGGGTAAAGGAAGCTATTTAGCTAAAAAACAAAAACCTTTAGTGATCCTTTAAGTTATATTTACTGTGCTTTGTCGAGATAGCAATAATAATAATAATAATAATAATGGGGGCGCATGCGTGGCGCGATGCTGATGGGACTTGCCTGAGCGCAGCTCCGTCCTACCCGGTCCTCTTAGTGCCTATCCCCGGGGCTATACACCTCAGACTAAGCCGAAAATTACAAGCACCCCTGTGGGGAACATAGCGTCCATGCCATACGCTAGAAAGAAACGGATTAAACAGCCGAAACACAGCCTTACCAACTTTCTCCTGGACATGGAGCAGAGAAGCGGTAAAGCGTCCCAAAATGGCGCTGGCGGCCTCGTGTGGGGAGGGGGAAAGGGAGACCCAGCCTCACAGTCTCCTAACCCCCAAGACAATCGTGAGTACAACCCCCCCCATATCAAAGGCAGATCTTGATGAAAGCCTAACTTCTATTTTTAACAAATTAGTTGAAAAGATTGAAAAGGAAGTGCACAACTCCACTGCTGCTCTCTCTCATGAGATTGCTAATATAGGCACCCGCACAGATCTCCTTGAGACCAAGCATGATGAGCTTTCACTCGCTCATAATGATCTGAGGAAAGACTTTGAGAACCTCGCAGACAATTTTGCCTTTATGCAGGCACAAGTCGAAGATTTAGACAACAGAAATTGCCGTCAAAACATTAGGATACGCGGCATCCCAGAGTCAGTCACTGAATTAATGCCTGCAGTGTCAAAATTTTTCCATAACCTCCTCCCAGACAAACCTGTAACAGCATATACTTGCGACAGGATTCACAGAGCCCTCCGCCCAAAACCCACTCCAGACAACCCCCCCAGGGATATCATTACGTGTATGAAGGATTTTTTGGTGAAGGAGGAGATAATGAGGGCATCCAGGAATACTCCTAACATCTCATTTGAAGGCAAAAGAATCCAGATTTACCCTGACATCTCACCTGCCACATTAGACAGGAGACGCAGGATGAAAGAGGTTACCTCTGTATTACAAGCTGCCAGAATAAGATACTGTTGGGGTTTCCCCTTCAAGCTTACCATCCCACATAATGGCTCTACCTACACTGTCTTCAATATAATTGAGGGCAAGGAGCTCCTGATAAAACTGGGCCTACTTCCACAGGAGCCTCAGGGTCGCCCTCCTCCCACGCCAAGACCCTCACCAATATGGTCTACCCCCTCCACTAGACGTGACCAGAGGGATCAGAGGAGACTATTCAATTCCTTCCAGAATCTACCTAACTGACTGTCCTTGTGCACTAATTGACTTTCTCCATGCCCTGCATGTTTCTTCATGTCCCTAAAAGATTACTCCATCGCCTGGACAAGGTAATGAGGATTTCACTCCTTCAAGCAATACTCAAATCATATCCTCTCATTACATTCTTGAAGATATTTTCTTTTTCTTTCTCAGAGGAACTCCCCACTATTTGCCAGTTATGTGGACCTTACTGTTTTGTTGCCTTACCACCCTTTTTAGGCATTAGAGTTTTAAGAGGATTATTTACAAATGTTACTGATGTCGGCTGTTCATATATGCGCCTCCTACAGGCCATCCCTTTGTAATTTCTCATATGAACACCATGCACCAAACTTGACTCAATCATTTGAAATGGTATTTTTCCTCTTTTTTTTTCTCTCTTGCTATGTATGTTATGATATCTTTAATTGCACTAATGACTGGGAACATCCGCCGTTGTTAGATTGACCCCACTCCTGCTTGCAGGCTCTGAAGTACTACTGGGCCAATGTTGTTCACTATGAGCCTGCAGCAGGACAAGGACTTTTTTTTGGTCCTTTATTTTTTCTTTTTCTTTGCTCTTTGCATTTTTGGTTTGACAGGTTTATTCCTGTCCCAGTGTTACTAATACACACCAACATAACCACTTTCAACTCACTTTTAGCCCTCGTGGCCTGTCGGTACGTAACAATTACCAATTGTCATATATTGATAAGTTTTACTTTTAAAGGTATTTTCAATTTTTTAAGTCCGTTTGCTATTAGAAATGGTAAAAAAAAATGGTATACTCTTCATGGTAGTGGACTCCTACTGATTTCCCTTTCCCCCTCTATGACGAACATCACACTGAATTGCACTAGAATAATACCCCCTTGCACTACTGCTATACTAGATGTTTTGTGGTGGTTTGTTCTGCTGATATCACGTTTTAATCTTTATGATGGGTCTTAAAATAATTTCTTATAACACAAATGGTTTCAACTCCCCCAATAAACGTAAGAAAGCATTCCAACAATATAAGAAACTGGGAGCGGATATTATCATGCTCCAAGAAACAAATTTTTCCACATCTAACCACCCTAAGTATTTTCACAAATCATACAACCAAGTTTATTTGACCACATTCACTAATAAAACTAGGGGGGTCGCCATTTTTATCCGCAACTCTCTAATCTTTGATATCCACAACATCTTTAAAGACCCAGACAGCCGATACATTATTCGCAAAGGGTACATTAATAATCGGGCCATCACCATTGCCTCGGTCTATGCCCCAAACGATTCCCATACCTCCTTCTTTACCAAATTTTTTGAATCCATAGATAAATATCATTCCCCTCTCTTGGTGATTGGAGGAGATTTTAATTTGGCCGCTCATCCAGTGTTAGATAGAAGTAAAACATCTCCTCATACCAAATCCTTCTCCAAGACCATCAACCACCTCATCAACAAGCTGATGGACTCATGGAGAGCCCATAATACGGGTATTAAAGCATACACCCACTATTCACACCCACACGATTGCTATGCCAGGTTGGACTACCTATACTGCACCCCAATTCTTATGGCTAACTCCACTAAGGCACAAATTCACCCTTGCCCCTGGTCTGATCACAACATTGTAACGTTTGATACGTCCTATATTGGTCTCACCCCCTCTCCCTATAACTGGCGTCTTAATGACTCCCTGCTCACCGACCCGACTAATGTCTCGACTATCTCCACACATATAGACAGCTACTTCACAGAAAATGTAAATGAGGACACATTGCCCACCTCGGTATGGGTTGCCCACAAAGCGGTCCTAAGAGGTCATATTATCAATTTAGCAGCAACAAAAAACAAGGAAAGACAAGCTGACATTAAACGCCTTACCAATGACTTGCATCATCTATATAATAAACTACAACATACCACAACCCCTATTATCACCCAGCAGATCCAAGAAAAACGCAAAGCTCTAGATCTGATATTGTCAGCTAATACAGAGAAATCCCTTAGATTTTCTAAGGCCAAGTTTATGCTTCACAGCAACACTACCTTAACGATGTTCGCTAGGAAACTTAATCAGGACTGTAAGCCCACACATATCTACAAACTCAGAGACAGCAAAGGGGACCTAGTTACTCACCCACAAGAGGTTTTGAAGATCTTCACCTCTTTCTACAAGGACCTTATGTCAGGCCCTAAAAATGCTCCGAGCAATATCTCCAAATCTTGGCTGGAGGCAATAAGTCTTCCTTCTCTTACCCAACAACAAACGGATTCCCTCAATTCTCCTTGTACAGTTGAGGAAATTACTCAAATCATAAAATCCCTGAAATCCTCTACGGCCCCCGGCCCTGATGGATACACATCATCGTATTACAAAAAATTTGCCACACTAATAGCCCCCAATCTAATGGAACTATTTAACTACATTCTAGAGGGCAACAACTTCCCTAACAAAATGTTATTAGCAAATCTCTCTCTTATTCCCAAACCTGGTAAGGATCATACCCTCCCTCAGAATTTCCGCCCGATTTCAGTATTGAATAATGACCTCAAGATCTTCGGTCGAATGCTCGCCGACAGACTTGCTAAGGTCATTTCACCTCTCATACATATAGATCAATCAGGCTTCATCCCCAACAGACAGATTACAGACAACATCAGACTAGTAACCAACATCATACAGGATGCCAACCTTCACTCACGTCAGACATGCCTACTTAGCCTAGATATACACAAGGCATTCGATAGTGTCAGCTGGTCATACCTGAATCATCTTTTACCCAGGTTTGGGATCTCAGGCAAATTCTTACAAGGCTTTAATGTCTTATATCAAGCCCCACAAACCCGTATTAAAATCCCTGGGTACAACTCTGACTTTTTTTCCCTGGGTAGAGGTACTAGGCAGGGTTGTCCCCTGTCCCCACTCTTGTTTCCTCTGGCCATTGAGCCACTGGCCCAAGCCATAAGAACTAATACTGATATCAGGGGATACCACAAAGATCTAGCAGAATATAAAATCAGCTTATACGCTGATGATGCACTACTTTATCTTACAAATCCGCTCACTTCTGTCCCGGTTCTTCTTAAAGAACTGAACCATTTTCACGATATTTTGGGACTCAAGATCAATTTAAATAAATGCTCTGCCCTACCTATAAACATCCCGCAGAATACCCTTAATCAGCTTCAACTCAACTTCCCCTTTAATTGGAACTCCTGCTCGATTAAATACCTGGGTGTCAATATCACTCCCAATCACAAGAGTTTATTTAATGCCAATTACATCCCCCTCTTCTCCCAACTCAGCTCACTTCTCAATACCTGGTCCACATACCACATATCCTTCCTAGGCAGAATCTGTGCAATCAAAATGAACATCATCCCGAAGCTCCTATACTACTTCCGTTCTCTCCCAGTCAATATCTCCAAATCTAAACTAGACTCCATTCAAAGGCGTATTAATAAGTTTATCTGGTCAGATAAAAAAACCTAGATATAGCTATGCTTTAATGCATAGGCCCCAATCCAAGGGTGGATTGGGCCTCCCTAACATTTGGAAATATTTTTTAGCTGCTAGACTCTCCCAAATGTCACAGTGGTTTTCCTCCTCACAAGATATCCCATGGAAAAGATTTGAATCTTCTTCCATCTCCCCATTTCACCTCCAAGGGATTTTGTGGTCCAATGATGTCCTCTACAGAAATCTCACCAAACACAATATAATAGTAGCTCATCTATTTCAATTATGGCTCAAAATTAAAGATACATACCTGTTGGCATCACCTATCTCACCACTGACCTTGTTTCTGGGAGACCCCAGACTAGCTTCTGCATATAACGATAGAACCTCATTTTCCTGTTGGGTGCACTCCAATATCACCACACTAGGCTCACTACAATATAAATGGAAATTTAAACCCTTTGATTTCCTTCAAGGAGTAAATAATTTCCCACCCACAGAACATGAGAGATACCTGCAGATTAAAGCCTTCTTTTCCACTCACTTCTCTCTTTCCACTTAACCAATCAACACACTATTTGAGAGAATATGCCTTTCTTCTTCTAGAGATAAGGGTATGATCTCTAAACTGTATCACTCCCTTAACGACTTCTCTACCCCTGACAAATCAAAACCAATGCTACAATGGGAATCTGATTTAGGACTTACTCTCCCCCCTGACACCTGGTATTCCATGTCAGAGAATCTTCGGAAGAGTAATAGGGCAATCTCCTTTAGAGAGACGCCGCTGAAACTGTTTTCCCGTTGGTACCTTACTCCTTCCAGAATCCATTCCTTCTATCCAATTATCCCTTCTGACTGCTTTAGAGGTTGCCAGGTGGAGGGTACATTATTACACATTTTTTGGAGCTGCCCTCACCTAGCCCAAATTTGGGCGGATGCTTCAGATAGGTTTGAAAGATCCTCTAAGCACAAATTTACTCTCACCCCCCAGCTTTGCTTATTGTATGCCAATGTTCCAAACGTTCCTCCCCCCTGCAACAGGCTGTTTCATTCGCTATGTAGCTCCATCCAATGGATGATAGCTCTCACCTGGAGATCTAATACGGTATTATGGTCGCAGGTTTTGGACAGGATGGAAATGCTAAAACTCTCAGACAGGATCTACCACACCCTTAATGATACTTTGCATATATTTAACGCCAAATGGTCTTATTGGTCTTTAACACAATGAATCCACTATCACCCACATTTTCCATTATTCAATAACTGCTCGTAATATATTTGGACTTATAAAGATGCACTACCTCATATACCTTGATATCTTATTTCTACTACTGTATTCGATATTTGACTTTCAGGTTTTGTACTATTGTTTATATATGTACGATTCAAATACCTCAATAAAACTTTTGTAAACAAAAAATAATAATAATAATATTAATAATTAGAGCTATTAAGTCACTGATTTAATTTTTTTTTTTAAAGATTTAAAAAAAATGTCTGCAATGAGATGAGTGATGCATACCTATTGCTTATGTGCCTCAGTAAAGTACCATAAATAGAGATGACCTCTGTCCTCTATTTGTAACTGAAATTGTAGTCAGAGTCTACACCGAGGAATGCGACACCCTAACTACCCAGGCCTGAGGTGTGCCATTAGCCTCGCTGGACAGTACGCCTATAAGTGGGCATACACTGAAGTAATTATGAAGAAATGAATGAAGAAAATGATAACATGAAAAAAGGGGGAACGGGTGGGTGGGTACCCAGAAACCCCACCGACGCCGGAGATAAGAGGGGAGGAGGGATAAATAGCCCTCCGACTCCTCCTACAAATTCAGGCAGGCCTACGGCCCCGCCTTCCACTTGTAGTCAGAGTCTACACCGAGGAATGCGACACCCTAACTACCCAGGCCTGAGGTGTGCCATTAGCCTCGCTGGACAGTACGCCTATAAGTGGGCAAAAAGACCCAGAAGTAGGTGTGATAAAAGAGTGGAAGGGCACGAGTTATCTGTCTGGTAGCGAAAGCACGCCCTGACAGTCTCAAGAACGACTCCGATAGCATCCGTTACGACAGCAGAAAACCAGCGTCCCAAGAACCGATGATCGGAAGGAACCCCGAAACCAAACGACTGTCCCGTGCCTGACCGACTAAGCCTTCCTCCAAAAGCACAGACATGGGAACAACTGCTGGTGGCGAGAGGATACGTGGGGGAATGGAACAAGGGCCGCCCTGAGGAGCCCTGTGAAAGCAACACCATCCAATAGGACACAATACCAGTAACCCATGTCAAACACCCATGACCCCTGGCCTAACCATCCATACCTGGTAAGGGGACGTGAGAAGGAGAGATGCCAAAAATGGACAAACTGATAGGAGGGAAGGGGTTTGAGAGCTAGCTACACGAAAGATGAGTTGCTGATGTTGATAGACGAGGCCAACACGCAGTAGCGATATGCAACGATACAGAGACAGAACCAGATCTGGCATGACACGACCTACCCGAGTAACTGGGACCCCCCCCCCTATCAACAGGCTGGGAACTGGACAAAGAGCCTGGCCTGACGGACCCGCCCTGACGATCTGGCAACCTATGAACAAGAGAAAAGCCCCAAGGATAAGAAGCAACGACTCCATGGATGAGAACCCTAATAAAATTGTCCTAGCAGGAACGGCAAGAACACGCTCAATGCTGGTATGTGAAGCAGCTGGGATGGAATTGGACACAAACTGAAACGTACCGCCTACCCTGCTGCGGCCGGAAAAAGGAAACCCCTTGTTGACTTACCGCTCTGCTGAGACAAGCACGGACCCACCCCTGAGTGACGGCGTACTGCCATGCCCTGCACCCCCACGTGGAGCAGCCGGGATGCACCAGCATGTGTCGCCCCTGAAACTTCCCGCACGCCCACCCCTAGAAAAACCGAAAGAAAAGACAACAGACAACAAAACATGAGACACCCCCCCGCCACTGTAGCTGCCTGGGGCAAAGATGTGAGCAGAAATGACCAGACCTCAGCGCGTGAATGAACCTGGCGACAGACCCTACCCAAGTGTATGTGATAAGTGTAAGCAGTAAGCGAGCCCGAGTAACCTGCCGCGCAGACAGGTAATTAAAAACGAAACACTCAAGGCGATGTACCCACAGACCGTGGTGGGTAGATGTATAGGCGTGAGAATGAACGTGCACGTATGACGTATGTTATACAGGCAAGACGATTGTGGTCAACAATCATTTAACAAAATAAACCTCAGCCCGTATGGATCTGTAGACGTGACAGATCCTGAGATGCGCACCCTGGCTAACTATACCTGAAAGCACGGTATGACGAGACAAAGAAAACAAATAAAGCTACAAGCTGTTTGTGTGCTGTGACTGCATAGCACCGACAAGCCATATGACCCGGAATGCAAGAACCTAAATGACAGGAATGACGAGACATACGAACAAAAAGAAGCTACAAGTCTAACGTGTACACCGTGACTGCATGGCAATGACCAAACCACGCTGGAGTAGAACATACAACAGAAAACACAACCCCCTGTAAGCCTACATAAGCATGAACACATGCAGTCCTGGAGGGACCCCAGCATGCACATGAACCTGACAAACCCCCGGTGAATAATTAGTGAGCGCACGTGGCCTGCTGCGAGATACTGAAGGACCCGCGTACCGACAGACCGTAGTGGGTAGTCCTGCTAGTGAAATGAAAGGTATTGCATGGCAAGACGTGACGTGATAGGCGAGAACATTAATGTCAACAATCATCTGGAAAATGATAACCTTAGCAGGAAAGGATCTGTGAATGGACGAAGAAGAACCGGCCACCGGTATGAGCTGAAAGCTACGCGACACTGAGTACCGAACCTGCGAAACACGCCATGACAGCAACGCGCCATAACAGCAAACGCGCCATGACAGCAAACGCGCCATGACAGCAAACGCGCCATGACAGCAAACACGCCGAACATGATGCTGACAGAACCAGACAGCCACCCCCCCCGCTAATGGACGTGAGTGAGTGCAACCGGCCTGCTGTGATAACGACCAACCGTGGAACAGAAAATTGAGGACCCGTGTACCCACAGACCGTGGTGGGTAGTCCTACAGGTGAATGAAAAGCATAGTATGACGTGACATGACAGGCGAGAAGATTGAGGTTAATAACATAAGAAAACGAAACCCCAGCCTGAAATATGACATGACAGGAAACATACAGTGACTGAAACCCCTAAGACAGAACATGCTACGACAGGAAACATGATACTGGCATGACAAAAATACGCCAAGACAGAAATGCCAAGACAGAAACGCCAAGACAGAAACGCCAAGACAGAAACGCCAAGACAAGACAGAAACACTGACAAAACATACTGACAGAAACGCTGTGACAAAACATACCACTGACAGAACCGCTGTTACAAAAACATACCACTGACAGAAACGCTGTGACAAAACATACTGACAGAAACGCTGTGACAAAACATACTGTCATGAACGTGGTCGACCACCAGGTGGCGCTAGCGGCACTACGGCGCGCACGGGGGCGCCGGGAGCGCGAATTCGTGGCAAATCGGCGCGCACGCGCGCGCTGCGCGTGCACGCGCAATCGCGGGAGCGGCGCGCGGGCACGTGCTGACGCCATTCTGGCGCCAGTCCAGGCTATTTAATGGGGCTCATCCTACAGCCTCTTGCTGCCCGATCGTTAGCGTTCCTGTTGCCCACCTGAGACCTGTTACCTGTTGACGTCTGTTCCCGTGATCCCGGCTCATCTCTGACCCTTCTGATCTCCGCCTGCCCTGACCTCCGGCCTGTCTGACGCTGCCTCTGCCTTACCCTTTAACTGATTGTTGCCCGCCTGCTGCCGACCCGGCCTGGACTACGACTCCGCTATTGCTCTATCCACGCACCTGATCGGTCTGACTGAATCCGACCCGGCCTGCCTGACCCTACCTGCATCCGTACTACAGTACACCTCCCTCCTGCCAACGGCTCCAGTCATCTGCACTAGCTCCTGTTATCTGTCAGCACCAGAACTACAGCACACCTTCCTCTGGCTAACTACTCCAGCGATCAGCGCCCAGCACTACAGAACACCTCCCTCCTGCCGCCTGTTCCAGCCAGCTGCACCAAGCTCCTGAACTCAGTCTCCCTGCTGATCCTGGTCACCTGTATCCAGCTCCCGCTGTCTACGGACCTGCTGTTCCAGCTCCTCTGACATCTTCCTGAGACTACAGGAGACCTCCGCAGTTCCTGCACAGCATCCCCGCCAGGCGCTAGTGCGACTCTGAACTCCAGCAGTAAAACATACAATTGATGACACCGCTATAACAGAACATACTGACAGCAAGCGCCATGACGGAAACATGCTACTGACAGATAACCGCTAAGCAATGAACAACGTGAGGCAAGAACAAGCCATGATATCCCACCAACCGGCCCCCCCTTCTGGACTGCACACCCCCTCCCCTAGAACCGTGCCCCCCAAGGAAGCCAGACTATCATGAAAGGCTCCTCCCCCCCCCATGGGGCCATGCCAGGGCACGTCCAGGCCTGGCAACCATACCTGGAATTCCTAGGGAACCTGGTGATAGGAGGAACCAGGACCAAGGGTGTCCACTACTCCATGCCCCAGGAAGGAAGAACCGCTGAGAGGGCATACCCCCCCCTGAGTGAGGCCTCCCGAGCGTCTGGACCAGCCATGCCAGCACCATGGGAACCAGAGAGTTTGATCATCACCAGCATCAAACTCCCGGCCGACCGTGCTGCCATTCTGGCTCTAGGAGAACAGCGGCGGGTCCTACGCTGATGCAGGATAGAGCCCTAGCAGTGGCAAACAGGAAGGGTGTATGGACGGACACCCCCCCCCCCCGCGAGCATCGGAAGAAGCAGGCGGGCGGCCTCCTCAATGCTAGCTGCTAGCTGGAGCCCCGGCAGCGCGGGTGAATGTACGGCCCCCCCTCGCCCGGCGCGAGCAACGGAAGAAGCGGGCGGCCCCACCAATGCCAACTGCAGCCTTGCAGCATGTGCCAGATGGATGACAGCCCCCCTCTCCCGGCGTGAACAAAGTGCTGCACAGTGGTGGATGACTGGTAAGAGCCCCGGGAGTGTGGTGGCCGACCCACGCAAAGCAGACTCCAACCAATGTGGACCTGTCCAGGGGGGGTGGAGGGAGCGCGCCCCCAACTCACCCTCGCAGCAGCCAGCCTGCGCAAGATAATGAAAGGTAGCCTCACGATGATACCTGGCGTGCACCCCCGAAAGAGCGGGCGGCCCCCTGCCATAGCCCGCATGAGCACGAGGAACGAAGGTAGGCAGGTAGCTGGCAGCCGTCCTGCCAGAAACCGGAAGTGACGCGGCTACCCAGAAACCTCACCGACGCCGGAGATAAGAGGGGAGGAGGGATAAATAGCCCTCCGACTCCTCCTACAAATTCAGGCAGGCCTACGGCCCCGCCTTCCACTAGTACGGAATATTAGAGAAAAGTATATTTACTCTATTGTCATTTTGTAGTGATTTTGCTTATGAAAATTTGGAGTTATACCACAACAGAGAGAGTCCCTTTTATATGACTGGTAGTTTGTTCTTTAATCACTTCAGCCCCGGAAGATTTTACCCCCTTCCCGACCAGAGCATTTTTTACAATTTGGCACTGCGTCGCTTTAACTGACAATTGCGCAGTCTTGCAACGTTGCACCCAAACAAAATTTATGTCTGTTTTTTTCCCACAAATAGAGCTGTATGGTAGTAATTCATACAAAATGCTGGACAGTTAGGTGATTATAATGACCACTTTAAACCATCTCTCCTTTTACCTAGTTGACCATTTAAGAGTAACTCCCTTTTTGTACATTGTATAGATTTTTAACACATTTTAATGCAGATTTCTACCAGTTTCTGCTCTGAAGGAGTATTTCTTTGTAGGGTTTTGTCAATGTGCAAAGCATATTTGAAAGGGAGTGGCTTTTTTATTATTATACAACTGATGCACTGGCTGTGTTCTAATAAGAAAGACAAAGGGGATGCCCCAGGGATAGTGCGGGCAAAGGATCAAAGCCAGTTACAAGAGTAAAGGCCTTGCTTGCAGTCTGCAGTCAGGTACACAGCATCACCACCGAACACGATAACAGCATGGATCAGATGGCATTTCAGAGGCAAACCCCTTTCATCAGAACCCTGGTGGTCCGTAGTAGTTCCCTCATACAGGGGCTCTCACAAAATTTATACAGGTGAGCACGTGCAGGGAGGCCCAACCATAGGCCAGCCCCAATCTGCTAGTCCTACCCCTCTCCTTCCCCTTTAGGCCAATCCTGTCCTGGGGTGTGTGGCTAATGTGTGTGTGACTAATGGATATCCCCACTTCCTTGCTGAAATGGCCTTGATATATAACACATATTGTATATACCTCACCAACCACTCATAAAACACCTAGAACAGGGAACATACCAGCAGGCATGGCCAATGCACATGGAGCATCCCCCCACTCAGCACAATCCACTTCTCCTCCATACCAATGGATCGACAGCTACAGGTCACCCAGCAAAGCCCCCTCCGTCCGTAGGCGGGCGCTGACACGCATGCCATCAACAGATAGGGAAGTGAATGTATCCCAGCCCTCACTGTGGATGGGCCGAAACGTCACCTCCACTAGTGAGCATGTGCACGACACACACGCGGCGCACACTCTCACCACAATCCCGGAAGAGCGGGTGTGTGTACATTCCACCCGCTACTTCTGGTTCGTCTGGGGGTACACTATCGCACAATAGCGGTGGTTTAGTATTACGTGGAGGGATAAAGCTGCAGCTATATTATCAAATAATGATTATTAAATTGACAGTCCCTCTAAGGCCAAACTCATAGATGCTGGCACATATATTCCTATACGGCAATGCTCCCCCAGTGGTCAAAAACAGGAAGTGTCCAATAAATTAAGTAATTCATTATTTATCAAGGGAAGCTCATACACAGTGACCTATATGTTCTCTCCACACATGCTCACCTGCCCAGAGCCCCTATATGCATGCGGTGAGTTGGGCAATATATATAAAAATACACTATAAAAGCATACACAGACAGGACACCCGAGGAAGAATTTTTTGATCGGGCTGTTAAACGTGGACTGGCACAGTATGGACCTAATCCTCCACTGGAGATCATAGACCGGGTTATAGCAGCTGTGAATGCCAGTTGGCTACAGCAAAGA
>JAJQKJ010002007.1:0-25000 GCA_029574335.1 Rana kukunoris
CCCCCCCCACACACAGATCTTCTACACATGCCTGCCCCCCCCCCCCACACACAGATCTCTACACCCTGCCCCCCCCCCCCCCCCCCCCCCCCCCCCCCACACACACACACCCAGACCCCCCCCCCCCCCACCACACACACAGATCTCTACACCCTGCCCCCCCCCCACACACAGATCTATACACCCCCCTGCCCACCCCCCCCCACACACGATCTCTACACCCTGCCCCCCCCACACACAGATCTATACACCCTGCCCCCCCCACACACAGATCTCTACACCATGCCCCCCACACACACAGATCTCTACACCATGCCCCCCCCCACACACAGATCTCTACACCCTGCCCCCCCCCCCCCACCACCTCACAGATCTCTACACCATGCCCCCCCCCCATGCCCCCCCCCCACACACAGATCTCTACACCCTGCCCCCCCCCCCCCACACACTCTAACACCCCACACACAGATCTCTACACCCTGCCCCCCCCCACACAGATCTCTACACCCCCCACACACAGATCTCTACACCCTGCCCCCCCCCCCACACAGATCTCTACACCCTGCCCCCCCCCACACACAGATCAGATCTACACACACCCCCTTCATAGACATACATATATGTTTTTTATTTTCAATAAATATTTTTATTGAACATTCAAAAGTAATGTGTGTATATATATATATTTACAGATATTTATATAGTGCTCACAATTCACACAGCTCTTTACATTCACATCAGTCCCTGGCCCAAGGAGCTTTCAAGGTAAAGTCCGGCCTTCAGACAGCAATACACTATACAATCTCCTTCACCAAAACTGTGTAGTGTATCAGGACAAATTGCAACAATCTATGTAATTAGTATCAAATCGGGTAGGCCCTTACACTGCATAGTTTTTTGGGTTTTTTTTAAAATATTTTTGGTGAGGCTGCATTGATGGGCCCTGGTGAGGCTGCATTGATGGACCCTGGTGAGGCTGCATTGATGGGCCCTGGTAAAGGCTGCATTGATGGGCGCTGGTGAGGCTGCATTTGATGGGCGCTGGTGAGGCTGCATTGATGGACCCTGGTGAGGCTGCATTTGATGGGCGCTGGTGAGGCTGCATTGATGGACCCTGGTGAGGCTGCATTTGATGGACCCTGGTGAGGCTGCATTTGATGGACTCTGGTGAGGCTGCATTTGATGGGCACTGGTGAGGCTGCATTTGATGGGCCCTGGTAAAGGCTGCATTGATGGACCCCGGTGAGGCTGCATTGATGAGCCCTGGTAAAGGCTGCATTGATGGACCCCGGTGAGGCTGCATTTGATGGGCCCTGGTGAGGCTGCATTGATGGACCCTGGTGAGGCTGCATTTGATGGGCCCTGATGAGGCTGCATTTGATGGGCGCTGGTGAGGCTGCATTGATGGACCCTGGTGAGGCTGCATTTGATGGGCGCTGGTGAGGCTGCATTTGAAGGGCCCTGGTGAGGCTGCATTTGATGGGCGCTGGTGAGGCTGCATTGATGGGCACTGGTGAGGCTGAATTTGATGGACCATGGTGAGGCTGAATTTGATGGACCATGGTGAGGCTGCATTTGATGGGCGCTGGTGAGGCTGCATTGATGGGCGCTGGTGAGGCTGCATTGATGGGCGCTGGTGAGGCTGCATTGATGGACCCTGGTGAGGCTGCATTTGATGGGCGCTGGTGAGGCTGCATTGATGGACCCTGGTGAGGCTGCATTTGATGGGCCCTGATGAGGCTGCATTTGATGGGCGCTGGTGAGGCTGCATTGATGGACCCTGGTGAGGCTGCATTTGATGGGCGCTGGTGAGGCTGCATTTGATGGGCCCTGGTGAGGCTGCATTTGATGGACCCTGGTGAGGCTGCATTTGATGGGCGCTGGTGAGGCTGCATTGATGGGCACTGGTGAGGCTGAATTTGATGGACCATGGTGAGGCTGAATTTGATGGACCATGGTGAGGCTGCATTTGATGGGCGCTGGTGAGGCTGCATTGATGGACCCTGGTGAGGCTGCATTTGATGGGTGCTGGTGAGGCTGCATTGATGGGCGCTGGTGAGGCTGCATTGTGGCACGGAACCAGCTAAGCTCAGCAGGGACCAGTGGGGGGTGCGGAGGGATTCCAGTATCAGTTCATCTTTTCCTTTAATGGTCTCTATTGTCACAACAAGTACGATGAACAACTTCCAGAGTAGAGTAAGGCGGCCACCTCATCCCTTTAAACCCGAACACATAACATTCACAGGTTCCGGCGCTGATTAGGGTGATAATTAATTAAATCACTTAGTGCCTCCTCTGCATTAGATCAGCCCCAGAACCTGTGTAATTAATATGTGTTCCGGGTTCAAAGGGATGAGGTGGCGCCCCTAAGTAGGAAGCCGACAAGCGACAATTCTGAGCCGGATCCCGTGGCTCCTTCATATTGCGATGGTCACTCTTAGGAGCGCCGTCCCATAATTCTCTGATCCGGATCCCGTGGCTCCTTCATATTGCGATGGTCACTCTTAGGAGCGCCGTCCCATAATTCTCTGATCCGGATCCCGTCCCATAATTCTCTGGCTCCTTCATATTGCGATGGTCACTCTTAGGAGCGCCGTCCCATAATTCTCTGATCCGGATCCCGTGGCTCCTTCATATTGCGATGGTCACTCTTAGGAGCGCCGTCCCATAATTCTCTGATCCGGATCCCGTGGCTCCTTCATACTGCGATGGTCACTCTTAGGAGCGCCGTCCCATAATTCTCTGATCCGGACCCCGTGGCCCTTCATACTGCGATGGTGACTCTAAGGCCGCGTACACACGATCAAACCAAAATCCCCGCCGCCAGACGGGGCGGTGACGTGGCGCTGACGTTGACACCGCCACGTCACCGCACCAGGAAGTAAAACACTTCCGCGCATGCGTCGAAACCATTCGGCGCGTGTGCGAGAAGACATGTCTGCTGGTTAGCGTACTAACCAGCAGACATGTCGGGCGGACGGGTTCCCAGCCGACGGATTGGTAAGCATGCTTTAAAATCTGTCGGGTGGCCAAATCCGTCGGCTCGCCCGTACACGCGATCGGATCTGTCTGCTGAGACCGTTTCCAGCAGACAGATTTGATCGTGTGTACGCGGCCTCAGAAGCGCCGTCCCATAATTCTCGGCTTTGGATGGAGATATCTAGAGATGTAGAAGTGATACGTCTGCGTTTGGATACTTGGAAGAGGAAATCTCATTTCTCCGTCTCGGTTTTCCACGTCATTCGCTCTCCTCCTCCCACCTCTTCCTGTTGACAAATCTTCTCTGATAAGAAATCTGAAAAAACACTTTCTGTGTGTTCGGGATTGTGAGAAGAATCCTCTGCCAACGTACTGTAAATGATTTCCTTTACATCCCACCCACAGAAGCCACCAGCTGCAGAGCCTTCCGTCACACATGGTGAGGCGACAGACCTCAGAGCCCCACGCCGGTACTGAGGGGTAGGCTGAGCCAGAAAGCAACCAAAGTTCAACAGTTTATGGTGGCTTCAGTCTGAACCTGGAGGGTGGCGGTCACTCCTGGACCTATGAGCTGAGGGCCGGAGATTTCCCCTCCTGGAGGTTATGTCCACAAACAGGCGGTGACATTGGTCACCTGATATGACTAAAAGGCTATGTTAAGGTCAATGCCAAAGACCCAATATGACCGTATTGCCATATTAGGTCCAAAACATTTTTATTTATCTAATATGGCCACATGGTAATTTTAGGTCACTGACATTTACCAAATATGGCCACATGGCCAACAACATTGACCTAATATGACCACATGGCCAAGAACATTTACCAAATATGGCCACATGGCCAACAACATTGACCTAATATGACCACATGGCCAAGAACATTGACCTAATATGACCACATGGCCAAGTACATTGACCTAATATGACCACATGGCCAAGAACATTGACCTAATATGACCACATGGCCAAGAACATTGACCTAATATGACCACATGGCCAAGAACATTGACCTAATATGACCACATGGCCAAGAACATTGACCTAATATGGCCACATGGCCAAGAACATTGACCTAATATGGCCACCCACATGACCTAATATGCCAAGAACATTGACCTAATATGACCACATGCCAAGAACATCATGGCCAAGAACATTGACCTAATATGACCACATGGCCAAGAACATTGACCTAATATGACCACATGCCAAGAACATGACCTAATATGCCAAGAACATTGACCTAATATGACCACATGGCCAAGAACATTGACCTAATATGACCACATGGCCAAGAACATTGACCTAATATGGCCACATGGCCAAGAACATTGACCTAATATGACCACATGGCCAAGAACATTGACCTAATATGGCCTCATGGCCAAGAACATTGACCTAATATGACCACATGGCCAAGAACATTGACCTAATATGGCCACATGGCCAAGAACATTGACCTAATATGACCACATGGCCAAGAACATTGACCTAATATGGCCTCATGGCCAAGAACATTGACCTAATATGGCCTCATGGCCAAGAACATTGACCTAATATGACCACATGGCCAAGAACATTGACCTAATATGACCACATGGCCAAGAACATTGACCTAATATGACCACATGGCCAAGAACATTGACCTAATATGACCACATGGCCAAGAACATTGACCTAATATGACCACATGGCCAAGAACATTGACCTAATATGACCACATGGCCAAGAACATTGACCTAATATGACCAAATGGCCAAGAACATTGACCTAATATGACCACATGGCCAAGAACATGAACCTAATATGACCACATGGCCAAGAACATGGACCTAATATGACCACATGGCCAAGAACATGGACCTAATATGACCACATGGCCAAGAACATTGACCTAATATGACCACATGGCCAAGAACATTGACCTAATATGACCACATGGCCAAGAACATGGACCTAATATGACCACATGGCCAAGAACATTGACCTAATATGACCACATGGCCAAGAACATTTACCTAATATGACCACATGGCCAAGAACATTGATCTAATATGACCACATGGCCAAGAACTTTGACCTAATATGACCACATGACCAAGAACATTGACCTAATATGACCACATGGCCAAGAACAATGATCTATATTTGACCACATGGCCAAGAACATTGACCTAATATGACCACATGGCCAAGAACATTGACCTAATATGACCACATGGCCAAGAACATGGACCTAATATGACCACATGGCCAAGAACATTGACCTAATATGACCACATGGCCAAGAACATTGACCTAATATGACCACATGGCCAAGTACATTGACCTAATATGACCACATGGCCAAGAACATTGACCTAATATGACCACATGGCCAAGAACATTGACCTAATATGACCACATGGCCAAGAACATTGACCTAATATGGCCACATGGCCAAGAACATTGACCTAATATGACCACATGGCCAAGAACATTGACCTAATATGGCCTCATGGCCAAGAACATTGACCTAATATGACCACATGGCCAAGAACATTGACCTAATATGACCACATGGCCAAGTACATTGACCTAATATGACCACATGGCCAAGAACATTGACTTAATATGGCCACATGGCCAAGAACATTGACCTAATATGACCACATGGCCAAGAACATTGACCTAATATGGCCTCATGGCCAAGAACATTGACCTAATATGGCCTCATGGCCAAGAACATTGACCTAATATGACCACATGGCCAAGAACATTGACCTAATATGACCACATGACCAAGAACATTGACCTAATATGACCACATGGCCAACAACATTGACCTAATATGACCACATGGCCAAGAACATTGACCTAATATGACCACATGGCCAAGAACATTTACCTAATATGACCACATGGCCAAGAACATTGATCTAATATGACCACATGACCTAATATGCCAAGAACATTGATCCTAATATGACCACATGGCCAAGAACATTTGACCTAATATGACCACATGGCCAAGAACATTGACCTAATATGACCACATGGCCAAGAACATTGACCTAATATGACCACATGGCCAAGAACATGGACCTAATATGACCACATGGCCAAGAACATTGACCTAATATGACCACATGGCCAAGAACATTGACCTAATATGACCACATGGCCAAGAACATTGACCTAATATGACCACATGGCCAAGAACATTGACCTAATATGACCACATGGCCAAGAACATTGACCTAATATGACCACATGGCCAAGAACATGGACCTAATATGACCACATGGCCAAGAACATTGACCTAATATGACCACATGGCCAAGAACATTGACCTAATATGACCACATGGCCAAGAACATTGACCTAATATGACCACATGGCCAAGAACATTGACCTAATATGACCACATGGCCAAGAACATTGACCTAATATGACCACATGGCCAAGAACATGGACCTAATATGACCACATGGCCAAGAACATTGACCTAATATGACCACATGGCCATTCTAGGTCAATTAACTTATTTGAATATGTTCACATGGCCATTTTAGGCCAATGACATTAACCTAATATAGCCATGTGACTATCTTAAGTCACCAATGTCACGAGTATCTCGGGCCCCTTGTGGACAGCAGCTGCAGGACATGGAACCTTCTGCCCGCAGGTCATTGGCCCACCAACGATAATTCATTTCTGGGTTGTTTTTTAGTAAATCAGTCCAAATGAAGCTGAACATTCTGCAAACAGCTAAACACCCCGGCTGAGATACAGAAAAAGCAGATACAGATACAGAGCCCCCCACCCAACACAGATCTATACACAGAGCCCCCCACCCAACACAGATCTATACACAGAGCCCCCCACCCAACACAGATCTATACACAGGGCCCCCCACACAGATCTATACACAGAGCCCCCCACCCAACACAGATCTATACACAGGGCCCCCCACACAGATCTCTATACACAGAGCCCCCCCACAGATCTATACACAGAGCCCCCCACCCAACACAGATCTATACACAGAGCCCCCCCACAGATCTATACACCCCCCCAGATCTATACACAGAGCCCCCCACCCAACACAGATCTATACACAGAGCCCCCCACCCAACACAGATCTATACACAGAGCCCCCCACCCCCCACAGATCTATACACAGGGCCCCCCACACAGATCTATACACAGAGCCCCCCACCCAACACAGATCTATACACAGAGCCCCCCACCCCCCACAGATCTATACACAGAGCCCCCCACACAGATCTATACTATACAGAGCAGAGCCCCCCACCCCCCACAGATCTATACACAGAGCCCCCCACCCAGATCTATACACAGAGCCCCCCACAGATCTATACACAGAGCCCCCCACCCAACACAGATGTATACATAGAGCCCCCCCCACCCCCACAGATCTATACACAGAGCCCCCCACACACAGATCTATACACAGAGCCCCCCACACACAGATCTATACACAGAGCCCCCCACACACAGATCTATACACAGAGCACCCCCCCCACAGATCTATACACAGAGCCCCCCCCCACAGATCTATACACAGAGCCCCCCCCCACAGATTCCCTCCCCCATAGACATTCTGGCTGATCCAATAGCAGAAAACAGTAAGAAGGTCCAAACTGTA
Organism: Rana kukunoris; assembly: GCA_029574335.1. NCBI lineage: Eukaryota > Metazoa > Chordata > Amphibia > Anura > Ranidae > Rana > Rana kukunoris. The sequence continues at coordinate 7,633 of JAJQKJ010002007.1, forward strand.
TTTAATTTTTTTTATCAAAGATATTTATACAGTGCTGACAATTCACACGTATTGAAAAGGGTTAAAGTGATCAGCGCTCCCCTAAAACAAACACTCCGTGATCATAAACAAATAAATATATAAATAAATAAATGTAAGCATACATAAATATATATGAAAATGAGAGTCCATGAGTGAGCTGTAGTGCACATCAAAGTCGATCTGTGATTCATCCAGTATCACCATATAAAGTGCCAATCCGTGGAGAGCGGCCTCACAAGCCTCTCACCTCACTGAGAAGGATATTCGCATAATATCAGACTCATATATGGCCAGGGCCACCGGGAGTGACGTGAGAACTCGGCCCTGGCCATATATGTTTTTTGCTGTTTACCTTTTGATTTTATGTAGGGAGATTTGATATTGAATAAATTGTGCGTTGGTTTACCACACCATTGGAGGTCCGTCTCTCCTTTGTTTCTCTGAGTACTATATAGAGATTGCAGATACTCGGTGAGGACTTGGAGATTAGACGAACAGGAGTATATCATACACCGGAGATGTCTATGGGCCAGATTCAGGTAGATGGGAGCATCTTTGCTCCGGAGTAACGCTTCTCATTTACGTTACTCTGGCGAAATTTTAGGAGCAAGTGCTGTTATTCATGAAGCACTTGCTCCTAAAGTTGCGGCAGCGCATCGCAAATGAGCCGGCGGAATTCAAATTGGGCGGGTACGGGGCGTGTATTATTTAAACTATGCGCGATCCCGCGGCGAACGTACTGCGCATGCTTAGAGTGTCCAAACATCCCCAGTGCGCATGCTCCAAGTTCTGTCAGTGAACGTCAATGACGTCACGTCCCCATTCATGGACGTTTTACGCAAACGACGCGATTATTATTTTTTTTCGACGCGATGACGACGGCTATACTTAACATAGGATACTCCACTAGGGGGCTGCTTTATCTTTACGCCGCGGATCGCTTACGGAAACGTCGGAAAGTCACTGCGTCGCGTCCCGAATACGATCGTGAATTGCCGATTCCCGCTGATTAACATATTTTTTCGGCGTTAATCAGCGGGAACGCCCCCGGCGCCATTTTTAAATTAAAGTTGCGATGCGATGGCGAAATTCAATTGGGCCGATCGCATCGGAACTCCAACCCGGCGTTTCTTGTTTTCTGCTTACAGAGAACAGAAACGCCGGCTTAAAGTGACAGTTAGGCTGGCGGATCACTGATAGATAACTCTAGCGGAATCTGGTCCTATGAGTCTGATATTATGCGAATATCCTTCTCAGTGAGGTGAGAGGCTTGTGAGGCCGCTCTCCACGGATTGGCACTTTATATGGTGATACTGGATGAATCACAGATCGACTTTGATGTGCACTACAGCTCACTCATGGACTCTCATTTTCATATATATTTATGTATGCTTACATTTATTTATTTATATATTTATTTGTTTATGATCACGGAGTGTTTGTTTTAGGGGAGCGCTGATCACTTTTCTATTCTATTTCTATTGTCACTTGTGTAATGTAAACACTTTTAGATTTCGCTGCTTCCCTCCACAAATTTATATATTTATATTTATACTATTTATTGATTTTCACTGTGGGCCTTGGATTTATGACACTGGTACACTGTTAGCGCGAAGGCTTTCTTTACACTTTAATTCACACGTATTGTACATTCACATCGGTCCCAAGGAGCTTACAATCTAAGGTCCTTTCATAAAACCATGTGATACGAGGAAACATGAAACGATCTTAATAGTTAGCATCAAATCAGGCCGGCCCTGATTGTACAATCAGATTGTACAGTGTATGGTTCGCCATCAGACTGAGGACATCTAGTGGCAGTGGGGGGAATCTGTGGATTTCACTGTCCAGTCAGGGGCTGGGGGGGGGGGGGGGGGGGCGTGTCCAGGACAAGAAGCTCAGAGGAAGCGGGTTGGCTGGTCATCAGACGCGGAGGGCATCTAGGGGGCAGAAAAAAGTACTGAAGTGCTGATAGGAGGAGAGAGCAGAGTGACCGGGAGATGAGCTCCTCGCTGTCCAATAGCAGGCCTCGGGTACCGGAATTGGGTGTAAAGTTTGGCCACTTCTACAAATCATCTGAGATTTAGGAATCTGAATCACGTTCTTCTCCTGCACAGATTTTTTGGGTGCCTTTGATATATTTTCCGTGTTGATTGCACCCCCCCTCCCCCCACCTGTGGTCTCCGTCGCCTCTCCTTCCTATAGTCCTCTCCGCTGTGACTCGTCGTCTCTCCTGCCCCTGAATGGCTGTGGTCTCCCCACAACAACAGGAAACGTTCGCCGGTGTGCGCTGGGAGAGAGGATACTAGGAGCGGAAGGCGGGGGAGGGGGGTACCCACAAAACCACTTCAGACCCCCCCAGTCCTCCGGCTCCGTCTACCAGAATCAAACGCACTGCGGTCTGCCGATCCGACCCGCGCACCCCGAACGCCCTTCACACCCTGCGCACCGACACCGTACATCAAATTCCAGGATGCGACAGGAAATATCTCTGATCACTGTATCCAAAATCTGTACACAATGTAACCAAAAAATATTCCCCCCAAATATGGTACCGAGCGCCCCATATGTTCCCCCAAATATGGTACCGAGCGCCCCATATGTCCCCCCAAATATGGTACCGAGCGCCCCATATGTTCCCCCAAATATGGTACCGAGCGCCCCATATGTCCCCCCAAATATGGTACCGAGCGCCCCATATGTCCCCCCAAATATGGTACCGAGCGCCCAATATGTTCCCCCAAATATGGTACCGAGCGCCCCATATGTCCCCCCAAATATGGTACCGAGCGCCCCATATGTCCCCCCACATATGGTACCGAGCGCCCCATATGTCCCCCCAAATATGGTACCGAGCGCCCCATATGTCCCCCACTTATTGTACCGACACCCCATATGTCCCCCCACATATGGTACCGAGTGCCCCATATGTCCCCCCAAATATGGTACAGAGCGCCCCATATGTCCCCCCCCACATATTGTACCGAGCGCCCCATATGTCCCCCACCTATTGTACCGACACCCCATATGTCCCCCCACATATGGTACCGAGCGCCCCATATGTCCCCCCAAATATGGTACCGAGCGCCCCATATGTCCCCCCAAATATGGTACCGAGCGCCCCATATGTCCCCCAAAATATTGTACCCCATATGTCCCCCACATATTGTACTGACACCCCATATGTCCCGCCCACATATTGTACCGAGCGCCCCATATGTCCCCCAAAATATTGTACCCCATATGTCCCCCACATATTGTACTGACACCCCATATGTCCCCCCCACATATTGTACCGAGCGCCCCATATGTCCCCCAAAATATTGTACCCCATATGTCCCCCACATATTGTACTGAGCGCCCCATATGTCCCCCCCCCCCCACATATTGTACTGGACACCCCGTATGACCCCCAAATATGGTACTGAGCGCCCCATATGTCCCCCACATATTGTATGGGGCGAGGGGTCTCTGATGCCAGAAAATTCCAAAATACAAATTAAGTTTTATATAATAGAACTTTATCCTGAAGAGGAGATATATAGATAAATCAGTTATATATCTATCTTATTATAAAACATTATCAGTGAGAAAAAAACACTGATAAATAAATAGAGTTATCTATATCTATCTATATGTATCTATATTTATCTATATTTATCTATCTATATTTATCTATCTATATTTATCTATCTATATTTATCTATCTATCTATATGTATCTATATTTATCTATATTTATCTATCTATATTTATCTATCTATATTTATCTATCTATATTTATCTATCTATATTTATCTATATTTATCTATCTATATTTATCTATATTTATCTATCTATATTTATCTATATTTATCTATCTATATTTATCTATCTATATTTATCTATCTATATTTATCTATCTATATTTATCTATCTATCTATATGTATCTATATTTATCTATCTATATTTATCTATCTATATTTATCTATCTATATTTATCTATATTTATCTATCTATATTTATCTATATTTATCTATCTATATTTATCTATCTATATTTATCTATCTATATTTATCTATCTATCTATCTATCTATATGTATCTATCTATATGTATCTATATTTATCTATATTTATCTATCTATATTTATCTATCTATCTATCTATATGTATCTATATTTATCTATCTATATTTATCTATCTATATTTATCTATCTATATTTATCTATATTTATCTATCTATATTTATCTATATTTATCTATCTATATTTATCTATCTATATTTATCTATCTATATTTATCTATCTATCTATCTATCTATATGTATCTATCTATATGTATCTATATTTATCTATATTTATCTATATTTATCTATCTATATTTATCTATCTATCTATCTATATGTATCTATATTTATGTATCTATATTTATCTATCTATATTTATCTATCTATATTTATCTATCTATCTATCTATATGTATCTATCTATATGTATCTATATGTATCTATATGTATCTATATTTATCTATATTTATCTATATTTATCTATCTATATTTATCTATCTATCTATCTATATGTATCTATATTTATGTATCTATATTTATCTATCTATATTTATCTATCTATATTTATCTATCTATCTATCTATATGTATCTATCTATATGTATCTATATGTATCTATATGTATCTATATTTATCTATCTATATTTATCTATCTGTATTTATCTATATTGATGCTTTGTAACTGATATGATGATCTGATATTTGAGCCACAAATCACGATTTACCAATATTATTGATCGATCTCTGTAATATATTTTCATATTTTAGGGCCAGATAAAAAAAAATCTGAATGTTTGTGAATTCCCTAATAATAGAAGGATATTGATTGTAATATTTGTGATCGGCTTTCCCCGCACTGGAGACTTGCCCAAGGTTCATTTGCCCGCAACGTCTCCTCTATGGTTTCGCATCATGAATGGTTTATTCTCGTTTATTTGATATTTGACTCCTTTTTTTTTTTTGTTCTTTATATACGGCAGATATTAAAAACATCAGTATCCAAGTGAAAAACAATTCCCATCCCTTCTCCCCACCCAATTCCCCCGACCAGCCTCCATTTCCTAGTTTCGGTGCCATACCATGCTATTGCCTCGCCCCTTTAAATTCTATCACTATATACTTTAATCTTTATGCGTTATACACCTGTCACTTCCCGTTGTATATTTAAACCTTTTCCATTTCTCTCACTTCTCTTCGAATTCTTCCCATTTCTCTTCATCTCTGAATCCTAAATATTCTAAGCTATAGATTTCCTGTACTCTGTTACACCCCCCTCTCAATGATGGACTCTCCATTTCCTGCCATGTTGTGCCGCGTTCAATAGTTGTGGGACCAGTGTCTTGAAATATTGTTTAGTTGGAATTCGGGATCCGTGTAGCGCACACCCATGGGTCACCCGGGAGCTCATTATTTGAAATTTCTCAATTTTTTTGTCTAATCTCCCTCCAGTATCTTCTTATTTTAGGGCAAGTCCATCAGATATGGGCCATAGAACCCACTTCGCCAGAACCCCTCCAACACAACTGTGATGTGCTTCCTGAGAATTTATGTATTTTGTCTGGCGGAAGGTACCAGCGAACTAAACATTTAGGGCTCATTTACACTGGCGTTTTTACAGCCACTTTTCTGGACGTTTTTTGCAGCTTAAAAACGCTTGTCTATGGCCTCATGCCCACCATGACGTTTTTGAGCTGTAGATGGCTGAGACGTTTTTGAAGGCTGCAAAAAAAACGCGGGACCAGTGCGTTCTGAAGCTCCAGCAATAGAGCTGTAAAAACGCCAGACATTAACCACTTAAGGACCGCCTACTGCACATTTACGTCGGCAGAATGGCACGGCTGGGCACATCAACGTATATATACGTTGGTTTTAGTACCCAGCCGTGGGTCGCGGGTGCGCGCCCGCGGGCGCGCGCCCGCGACCCGGTCCGAAGCTCCAGGACCGGGACCGCGGGATTCACGGACCCGATCGCCGCTGCAGTGCGGCGATCCGTCCCTGGAGCGGAAGAACGGGGAGAGCCGTGTGTACACATGGCTTCCCCGTGCTTCTCTGTGGCCGGAGCATCGACCGCGTCATCCCTGTAATAGGGGGACGCGATCGATGACATCACACCTACAGCCACACCCCCCTACAGTTGTAAACACACACATTAGGGCACACATTCCCTACAGCGCCACCTGTGGTTAACTCCCAAACTGCAACTGTCATTTCCACAGTAAACAATGCAATTTAAATGCATTTTTTGCTGTGAAAATGACAATTGTCCCAAAAATGTGTCAAAATTGTCTGAAGTGTCCGCCATATTGTCGCAGTCACGAAAAAAATCGCTGATCGCCGCTATTAGTAGTAAAAAAAAAAATAATTAATAAAAATGCAATAAAACTATCCCTTATTTTGTAAACGCTATAAATTTTGCGAAAACCAACCGATAAACGCTTATTGCGATTTTTTTTACCAAAAATATGTAGAAGAATACGTATAGGCCTAAACTGAGGAAAAAAAATGTTTTTTTTATATATTTTTGGGGGATATTTATTATAGCAAAAAGTAAAAAATATTGCATTTTTTTTTAAATTGTCGCTCTATTTTTGTTTATAGCGCAAAAAATAAAAACCGCAGAGGTGATCAAATACCACCAAAAGAAAGCTGTATTTGTGGGAAAAAAAGGACGCAAATTTTGTTTGGGAGCCACGTCGCACGACCGCGCAATTGTCTGTTAAAGCGACGCAGTGCCGAATCGCAAAAACCCCTTGGGTCATTTGCCAGCGTATTGGTCCGGGTCTTAAGTGGTTAAAAAACGCGCAAAAACGCTCAAAAGCGTTGCCGCTGTGTTTTTAAAGCTCCAGCTCAAAAAAATATATATTTTTTTTTTTTTCTAAAAAAAACATGGACAGGCGTTTTTAAGCTGTAAAAAACGCTCAGAAAAGTGGCTGTAAAAACGGCAGTGGAAATAAAGCCTTAAAGGGACACTAAAGTCAGGGATTTTATTTAAAAAAAATAACAAACATGTTATACTTACCTCCACTGTGCAGTTCGTTTTGCACAGAGTGGCCCGGAAAGCTGTCTTCTGGGGTCCCTCGGCGGCTGTCTGGGCTCCTCCTCGCAAAAGCTTTCCTTCTTCATGCGAGGGCGCTCGCATGGAGGAAAGCTTTTGCGAGCGCGCTCCCGTGATACAGCGGCGGCCATAGCCGCCGACTGTATCACTCGGCTCCGCCCCCCCCAGCGCGCCGCGTCATCTGCCCTGATTGACATCAGCGCTAGCCAATGGCTGCGCTGCTATCAATCCGCCCAGCCTAGCCAATCAACGGCCAGGCTGGGAACCGAAGAGGACGACGTGGACGCGCCCGGGAGATTCGAACGGTCAGGTAAGTACAACGGGGGCTCGGGGGGGGCCGGTGCTGCTAGATGTTTTTTTACCTTCATGCATAGGATGCATGAAGGTAAAAAAACTTGTACCTTTAGAACCCCTTTAAGCTGCATTCAGACCTGGGCGTACGGCGTATTGCGGCGACAAATCAATGAGCGTTTTGTCCCCGCGATTTGCGGCGACAAAACGCCTATTGATTTTTTGCAGAAGAGGTAAAATAACACTGTCGGCTATGCCCATACGCCCGATACGCCTGAAAAAAAGGGTCCGGGACTTGTTTGAGCTTCAGGCGTATGGGCGTTTGGGCGTTCGGCGTGGAGATGTGAACCATCTCCATAGCCCACAATGTTAATTCGCCCCTCCAGTGTATCTAGGGCTGCTTCAGCGTCGGGCGTAGGGCGACAAAACGCCTAGGTGTGAATGGAGCCTTATATTTCAGTTCCATGGTATCATTGTTTATTGACGTCTCATGGACCCTCGTTATTAATTGATTGATCTCAAGCTCGTTTACCCGTCAGCCCAGCTCCTCCTCCCATCTCTTGATGAATGGCAATCTGATATATTTTAGAAATTGTCCCCTTTTTGATCTTCTCCTCGCATAATTCTTCAACGGGCAGAAGGTTTGTCTCTGCTCTTACTGGTTGAGGGAGACTATCACAAAAATGTTTTAGTTGTGCGCACCGCCATTCATTAATAGACAGCATTTCCTTATTTTTTTTTTTAAAGTGTATTTTGTGCGTGAAGTCGAGAGAGAGGAGCCGGACTGCAGGAGTTGGGAGTAGGCAGACCCTCCCCCCGGAGGCAATCGCGGGTGTGAGGGGGGGCTTCCCACTCACCCCGCCCTACCTGCTCCTCTTGGAAGCCCAACGGGACCCCAATGGGGCAGAGGGACTCCCCCTATGAGGGAGTGAGGGGGCCCAGCCCACCCAACCAGCCCCGTAGGTCCTTTGCCTCTCTTTATTTTAGGAGACCGCATGGCCAAAGCGCGTGTGTGTTAAACCAATTTCATGTGCGTGCAAGTGTGGTGGTTTTTGTGGGGGGGGGGGGGGGGGGGTGTGGGCGTACTAAGCTCAGGCGTACCTTGCATAGCACACCCACCGGGAGCCGGGCTGAGACCACCAAACTCACTTCACATGTAGCCGAGACCGGGATCTGAACCCTTTTTGTTTTTTAATTCCTGGATTGTTAGGAGCCTATTGAGCTTCATGGCATCTTTTAATTTTGCATTATCTTGTAATATCCATTTTTGATACATTTTTGATACAAATCTTCATCACAGGAAATGTTACTTTTTGTTACTTTTTGTTTTTCTTCCTCCTATAATCAGAAGAGATTCTCTATCAGCATTTGGAGACATGAAGAAGGGAGTCGGCGTTTGTCTTCTGTATCTGCAGACATGTGAGTGTGACACCAGGCAACCCATCGGTGACAACATAGGGGCCCCTCACACTGGAGGCGGGGGGGGGGGGTAAAAACACGTGGTGCACCAAGGTTTTACTCCAAGCTGGCCAAAATATCTCTGTAAGTTTTCTAATAGATTAATTCCTAATCATCATGCATTAAAAAGAGTATCTACTCCAGAGGTAGGGGCCAGGGCCGATCCTGGGCAGGGTGCATTGCACCCAGGCGCCTGCAGAGGTGGGGGCGCCAAACATCTAACAGAAGCCCTCTCTGTGTCCATCACAGAGGCCCTTCTCCAGGTCCCAATAAAGTACTCTGCTTCTCTCCCTGTATTTTGTTTATTGTTAAGGATCCCGGGGTAATTAAGACTTTGTGGGGGAGCATCTCTGTGGTTGAGTCGTTGCCATAGAAACATTTGTAAAGGGGAGGAGTTAGTAAAAGGACCACGCCCATGTGGGGGCACCAGAAATATTTCTGCACCCAGGCGCCTGTGACCCTAGGATCGGCCCTGGGTAGGGCTATAATTCTACCACTTTACAAGACTCTGGTCCAGCCACATCTGGAGTATTCCGTCCAGGTCTGGTCACCAGTCCCCAGGAAGGACGTGCTGGAACTGGAGAGAATCTAGAGAAGGGCAACAAAAATAATAAAGGAGGAGCTCAGCTATGGTGGAGGGAGGAGCTCAGCTATGGGGGAGGGAGAAGCTCAGCTATAGGGAGAGGGAGGAGCTCAGCTATGGAGGAGGGAGGAGCTCAGCTATGGGGGAGGGAGGAGCTCAGCTATGGGGGAGGGAGGAGCTCAGCTATGGGGGAGGGAGGAGCTCAGCTATGGGGGAGGGAGGAGCTCAGCTATAGGGGTGGGAGGAGCTCAGCTATGGTGGAGGGAGGAGCTTAGCTACTATGGTGGAGGGAGGAGCTCAGCTATGGTGGAGGAAGGAACTCAGTTATGGAGGAGGGAGGAGCTAAGCTATGGGGAGGGAGGAGCTCAGCTATAGAGGAGGGAGGAGCTCAGCTATGGTGGAGGGAGGAGCTTAGCTACTATGGTGGATGGAGGAGCTCAGCTATGGTGGAGGAAGGAACTCAGTTATGGAGGAGGGAGGAGCTCAGCTATGGGGGAGGGAGGAGCTCTGCTATAGGGGAGGGAGGAGCTTAGCTATGGTGGAGGGAGGAGCTTAGATACTATGGTGGAGGGAGGAGCTCAGCTACAATGGAGGAGGGAGGAGCTTAGCTATTATGGTGGAGGGAGGAGCTCAACTATGGGGGAGGGGGAGGGAGGAGCTCAGCTATGGGGGAGGGAGAAGCTCAGCTATGGGAGAGGGAGGAGCTCAGCTATAGGAGAGGGAGGAGCTCATCTATGGGAGAGGGAGGAGCTCAGCTATGGTGGAGGGAGGAGCTCGGCTATGGTGGAGGGAGGAGCTCAGCTACTATGGAGGACGGAGGAGCTCAGCTACTATGGAGGAGGGAGTAGCTCAGCTGTGGGGGAGGGAGGAGGTCAGCTATGGGGGAGGGAGGAGCTCATCTATGGTGAAGGGAGGAGCTCAGCTGTGGGGGAGGGAGGAGCTCATCTATGGTGGAGTGAGGAGCTCAGCTATGGTGGAGGGAGGAGGGAGGAGCTCAGCTACTATGGAGGAGGGAGGAGCTCAGCTACTATGGAGGAGGGAGGAACTCAGCTATGGGGGAGGGAGGAAGCTGATTGGTTCCTGCGCCAGACTTTTCACATTTCAGCTTATGATGAGGCGTCAGTGTTGGTTTTATTTATTTTTCACACTTGTTTTCTTTTATTTCAACTTGGAAATCCCAACATTAACCCTCTTCCTGTCCTAGGGTGAGCGCCAGCCTATAGGACAAGGAGTGTATTGGGACTACAAAACACCTCCCTCTCTCCTCCCGAACATAGCTTACATTTCTGTTCTTTGTTTTAGACATTTATTACGTTTCATTCTCTCGTTTTGATATCAAATTCTGTTTTTTTACGTTTCAGACCTTTACCTGGCGTGTGGTGAAAGGTTCCTGTATGCGGCCGGTGAGGAGCGGGTCACACTGCCATGCGGTATCAATTCCCCCGGGGACATCGAGTGGAAGAAAGACGGGACCCTTATTATACGAGAAAAAGGAAAAGCCTTTATCAATGTGATGAAGGATAAAACAAGTGAGAGTGACGTCCTATCATTTCCTCTATTATTATACAGTGCGGAAAATAAGTATTTGAACCCCCTGCTATTGTGCAAGTTCTCCCACTTGGAAATCATGGAGGGGTGTGAAATTGTCATGGTAGGTGCATGTCCACTGTGAGAGACATAATCAGAAATCACAATGTATGATGTAACTATTTATTTGTATGATACAGCTGCAAAGAAGTATTTGAACCCCTGAGAAAATCAATGTTAATATTTGGTAGAGTCGCCTTTGTTTGCGTTTCTTGTCGTTTTTCACCAGGTTTGCACACACTGGAGGAGGGATTTTGGCCCCCCACTCCTCCACACAGATCTTCTCTAGATCAGTCAGGTTTCTGGGCTGTCGCTGAGAAACACGGAGTTTGAGCTCCCTCCAAAGATTCTCTATTGGGTTTAGGTCTGGAGACTGGCTAGGCCACGCCAGAACCTTGATATGCTTCTTACAGAGCCACTCCTTGGTTATCCTGGCTGTGTGCTTCGGGTCATTGTCATGTTGGAAGACCCAGCCTCGACCCATCTTCAAAGCTCTAACTGAGGGAAGGAGGTTGTTGCCCAAAATCTGGCAATACATGGCCCCGGTCATCCTCTCCTTAATACAGTGCAGTCGCCCTGTCCCATGTGCAGAAAAACACCCCCAAAGCATGATGCTACCACCCCCATGCTTCACAGTAGGGATGGTGTTCTTGGGATGGTACTCATCATTCTTCTTCCTCCAAACACGGTTAGTGGAATTATGACCAAAAAGTTCTATTTTGGTCTCATTTGACCACATGACTTTCTCCCATGACTCCTCTGGATCATCCAAATGGTCATTGGCAAACTTAAGACGGGCCTTGACATGTGCTGGTTTAAGCAGGGGAACCTTCCGTGCCATGCAGGATTTCAAACCATGACATCTTGGTGTATTACCAACAGTAACCTTGGAAACGGTGGTCCCAGCTCTTTTCAGGTCATTGACCAGCTCCTCCCGTGTAGTCCTGGGCTGATTTCTCACCTTTCTTAGGATCATTGAGACCCCACGAGGTGAGATTTTGCATGGAGCCCCAGTCCGAGGGAGATTGACAGTCATGTTTAGCTTCTTCCATTTTCTAATGATTGCTCCAACAGTGGACCTTTTTTCACCAAGCTGCTTGGCAATTTCCCCGTAGCCCTTTCCAGCCTTGTGGAGGTGTACAATTTTGTCTCTTTGGACAGCTCTTTGGTCTTGGCCATGTTAGTAGTTGGATTCTTACTGATTGTATGGGGTGGACAGGTGTCTTTATGCAGCTAATGACCTCAAACAGGTGCATCTAATTTAGGATAATAAATGGAGTGGAGGTGGACATTTTATAGGTCTTTGAGGGTCAGAATTCTAGCTGATAGACAGGTGTTCAAATACTTCTTTGCAGCTGTATCATACAAATAAATAGTTACATCATACATTGTGATTTCTGATTATGTCTCTCACAGTGGACATGCACCTACCATGACAATTTCACACCCCTCCATGATTTCCAAGTGGGAGAACTTGCAAAATAGCAGGGTGTTCAAATACTTATTTTCTGCACTGTATATGACGTCCTATCATTTCCTCAATACCACATTTTGGCCACTAGGTGGCGCTCGTGGTGAAGGAGAAAATTAGACGGAGAGACGACATTACAAATAATTATTATATTTTGCGCATTTTTTTATTTATTTTTTTGTACAGACCAACAACGTTTCAGCGTTCCGAACGGCTCCACAAAAGACTTGCAGATCTTTAAAATCCTCCTGGATGATTCGGGAAATTACACGTGTGGGAGGAGCGCAGAGTCACGGACAGTCCAAGTTCTGGTCCTCCAAGGTGCGGCCCGGATGAGCGATGGTGGAAATCTTCTTGTGTAAACCTCATTTCAATGTCATTCAGGCATAACTGAAAAATACCGGCCCCCCTGGCTGCTCTCCAGCACCGCTTGGTGATTTGGTGGCACAAGAAGAATTCCATCCAATGAAATGAAGATCGAGTAAATTGTCGTCTCCTCATCACCTCCAGTGTAGATACATTGGCCCAGATTCTCGTATCCCGGCGTATTGGGCGTAGCGTATCCTATTAACGCCACGCCGCCGCAACTTTGGACGCAAGTGCCGTATTCTCAAAGCACTCGCGTCCTAAGTTGCGGCGGCGTGGCGCAAATGGGCCCGGCGTAAGCCCGCGCAATTCAAATGTGGATGAGGTGGGCGTGTTTTATGTAAATGTGTTGTGACCCCGCGTTTTTGACGCTTTTTTTGAACTGCGCATGCGCCGTCCGTGGACGTATCCCAGTGCGCATGCTCCAAATTACGCCGCAAATACTCATTGGTTTCGACGTGAACGTAACTTACGCACAGCCCTATTCGCGAACGATTTATGCAAACGACGGAAAAATACGACGCTGTCCCGACGTCCATACTTAACATGGCGTACGCCCCACCAAGCAAAGTTACCCCCTCATATAGCAGGGGTAACTTTCCGCTTACGCAAACAACGTAAAATACGACGACCGGGCGCAAGTACGTTCGTGAATCGGCGTATCTCATTTGCATATTAGACACGGATAATTGACGGAAGTGCGCCTAGCGGGCAGCGTAAAATTGCACCTAATTATACGCCGGCGTAGGCAAGTTACGTCGCGGGAGGAAGCCTAATTTTTTTGACGTCTCTGCCTTTGAGAATCGGCGTAAACATACGCCGGCGCAGATTTGAAATCTGGAGATACGCCGCCGTAATAATTTTGAGAATCTGGCCCATTGTATATTTTTTGGGTTTAGTTTACAATGAGATGTCGGGGGTTGGGGATCGGCGGGGCATTTGATCTCAGTCATTGATATTTTATTTCTTTAGAATAATTTCCTCTCTGATTTCCTCCCACAGTGGAGGCCGTTCCTTCCACCCACCTCCTGGCCTCCGAAGATCTCATGCTGACCGTCAAACACCCTCCGGGAACGTCTCCCATCGTGTCCTGGATGAGAAACGAGATGAAGATCGGCAACGAGACGATCCTGAAGATGAACGACGTGCAGATCGAGGACCGAGGGACCTACACCGCCCACATAGAGATCGGCAACGGACTGAAGAAAGACATCGATGTGAAGATAGAAGTCAGCGGTAAAGTGTCCCGAATATCAACATTTCCTCCACTGCTCATCTGATGGGAAGATATAAAATTATAATAATAATAATACAAATAATAATGATGATAATAATAAAAATAATAATAATGATAATAATAATAAAAATAATAATAATAATGATGATAATAATGATAAAAGTAATAATTAAATAATAATGATAATAATAATAATAATAATAATAATAACAAATAATAATAATAATGATAAAAATCATAATAATAATAATAATAATAATAATAATAATAATGATAATAATAAAAATAATAATGATAAAAATAATAATAATGATAATAATAATAATGAAAATAATAATAATGATAATAATAAAAATAATAATAATGATAATAATAATAATAATAATAATGATAATAATAATAATAATGATAATAATAATGATAATAATGATAATAATAAAAATAATAATAATGATAAAAGTAATAATAATAATAATGATAATAATAATGATAAAAATAATAATAATAATAATGATAATAATAATGATAATAATGATAAAAATAATAATAATACTAATTAAAATAATAATAATAATAATAATGATAATAATAATAATAATAATAATAATAATAATGATAATAATGATAAAAATAATAATAATACTAATGAAAATAATAATAATAATGATAATAATAATAATAATAATAATAATGATAATAATGATAATAATGATAAAAGTAATAATAATAATAATGATAAAAATAATAATAATAATAATAATAATAATAATGAAAATAATAATAATAATAATAATAATAATAATAATAATAATAATGATAATAATAAAAATAATAATGATAATAAAAATAATAAAAATAATAATAATAATAATGATAAAAATAATAATGATAATAATAATAATAATAATAAAAAAAATAATAATAATAATGATAATAATGATAAAAATAATAATAATACTAATGAAAATAATAATAATAAAAATGATAATAATAATAATAATAATAATAATAATGATAATAATGATAAAAGTAATAATAATAATAATGAAAATAATAATAATGATAACAATGATAATAATGATAAAAGTAATAATAATAATAATGATAATAATGATAAAAATAATAATAATAATAATAATAATAATAATAATAAATTATCCACTTCCCGACTGCAATACATATCGGAAACTGTAAGTGGTTACATTTCATTAAAGTGTATTATTATTATTATTATTATTTTTTTTTATTGCATTTGAAAAAACGCTGCGCAAATACGGCGCGACATAAAAAAATTGGAACGATCACCATTTTTTTTCTTTTTTATGGTCTCTGCTAATAAAAACAAAATAAAATAAAGTTCGGGGGTTATAATTTTCAAGCAAAAAATACGGATTTAAAAAACGTGAAAAACAAAAAGTGACAGAAAAATGGCGGGTCAGCGAGTGGTTATTTTTTTTAAATAATTGTATTATTATTATTATTTGTATTATTATATAACTATCTAAGATACAATATAATGAAGCAATAATATTAATATTATTAAACTATCTAAGATATAATATAGATACATATTTATCATAAAATATAATCACAGCCCAATTCCGGATAGTTTTGTAATCTCAGATGCTCATTTCCCACTCAGTTACAGATCTAGAAATCTATTTTTATTTAGTATGACCCCCCCCCCCTCCCATTTTTTTTTGCATTACACCTGTAAAGGGCCCGATGGTCCCCAGAGCCCCTTACAGGCCCGGTCGGCCCCCTTCCCCTTTTTTTGTGATGGCTGCCCTGCCCCCAAACATGATATATTTTCTGACAGCAGAGGCCCCGGAGAATAAAACGGTGGCCATTGCAATTTTATATGTCCCGTGATATTTGTGCAGTGCTCATAGGCTAACAAAGAGCATGTGGATAGGAGGAGAGAGCAGGGTGATAAGGAGTTTTTTTCATTAGTGACTGCCCAATCACAGGCTGGGGGGGGAGGAACAAGACCTGTAAGTGTTATTGATCT
The DNA here is from genome assembly GCA_029574335.1 of Rana kukunoris. NCBI lineage: Eukaryota > Metazoa > Chordata > Amphibia > Anura > Ranidae > Rana > Rana kukunoris. Next base: position 23,757 of record JAJQKJ010002007.1, read on the forward strand.
GTCGCAGACGGGGCGAATCTCAGGGATGGATGGACAGGGACGGATTTTTCTCACTGTGGTCTCTGCCTGTCTATATAAACGTTTCCCCCTCCCCTCCCCCCCCCTCCAGGTTTCTCCAGCTCCCCGTCCACCGTGTACATCTCCGGGAAACGATCGGTCCGCCTCCCGTGGATCTTCAATTTCAAAGTGCGGAAGACTCCCTTAGACAAGGAGGTGCGGGTCCTCGGGGGCGTCATCACCTTCTCCTCCCAGAAGATCAAAGAGATGGCGGATAGGGGCGGAGCCGGGTGCTGGGAGGCGGAGTGTGACACCAAAATACCAGAAGAGCAATCTAATGACCTGAGCTTCACCCTCACCAACCCCAAGTGTGGCCCCTACCGCATGGAGATCCTCCTACAGCTGGGGGACCGCCAGAAACGCCTCACCAGGAAGGTCTGTGTGTCCAACATCACAGGTAAGATATAGGGGCCCGCCGGGCCGCGGAGGAAGGGCTGGATGATGCTGGATGCCCTCCAGGCAGGAAATGGGGGGGGGCTTCTAGTGTACATGGTGAGGAGCTCACAGTGTGCAGTGAAATCAGAGGGAGGCGTTTCAGTCCAGGGGGAGGAGCCGATACACCTGTCCGAGACTGAAGGGGAGGGGCCAGTACACCTGTGTAAGACTGAAAGGGAGGAGCCGGTACACCTGTCCGAGACTGAAGGGGAGGGGCCGGTACACCTGTGTAAGACTGAAGGGGAGGAGCCAGTATACCTGTACAAGACTGAAGGGGAGGAGCCGGTACATCTGTATAAGACTGAAGGGGAGGGGCCGGTACACCAGTGCGGGACTGAAGGGGAGGGGCCGGTACACCTGTGCAAGACTGAAGGGGAGGGGCCGGTACACCTATGCAAGACTGAAGGGGAGGAGCCGGTACATCTGTATAAGATTGAAGGGGAGGAGCCGGTAAACCTGTGTAAGACTGAAGGGGAGGAGCCGGTACACCTGTACAAGACTGAAGGGGAGGAGCCGGTACACCTGTGTAAGACTGAAGGGGAGGAGCCGGTACACCTGTGCAAGACTGAAGGGGAGGAGCCAGTACACCTGTACAAGACTGAAGGGGAGGAGCCAGTACACCTGTACAAGACGGAAGGGGAGGAGCCAGTACACCTGTACAAGACGGAAGGGGAGGATCTGGTACACCTGTGCAAGACTGAAGGGGAGGGGCCGGTACACCTATGCAAGACTGAAGGGGAGGAACCGGTACA
>JAJQKJ010002007.1:30000-60000 GCA_029574335.1 Rana kukunoris
GCCCGGAGGTCCCCAGGGCCCAAGATGTCAACCCCCTTTTTTTGTTTTATATTTATTTAATTTTTTATTTCTTTTAAGTTTTTATTAAAGGGCCCAAAGGTCCCCAGGGCCCCGGATGGCAACCCTCCCTTTTTTTTTTTATAAAAAAAATTACATTTTTTTATCATTATTTTTTTGTTTTTATTAAAGGGCCCAGAGGTCCCCAGGGTCCTGAATGGCAACCCCCCTTTTTTATATATATATTTTTTTTTTTTTTTTTTTTTTTTTTTATTAAAGATGACTACCCCCCCCTTTTTTTTTAATCATTTTTTATATATATATTTTTTTTTATTTTATTTTTTTGTAAGGGGACTAAGGTCCCCAGGGCATCCCCCCCTCAATTCTTGGCCCCCCAGCTTCTCAATTCACAGCCCCCCACCGCTTCTCAATTTTTCTCTCAATTAGCGTCGGCACCCCACCGCTTCTCAATATTTGCGCCCCCCCCCCGGCTTCTCTGCTCCAGGGGGCCCATGCACATATCTCACAGCATGTATGGGCTTCAGCACCCTAGAGGCATCTTAATAGCATCATGGGTCCCTGGACAGACACACTCAGGGAATGGCGCCAAACTTCGGTACCTAAAAATCTCCATAGGCGACGCTTTGAATTTTTTTTACAGGTTACCAGTTTAGATTCACAGAGGAGGTCTAGTGCGAGAATTGTTGCTGGCGCTCTAACGCACGCGGCGACACCTCACATGTGTGGTTTGAACAGCGTTTACATACGTGGGCGGGACTTGCGTGTGCGTTCGCTTCTGCGCGAGAGCTACCGGGGACACGGGCGTTTTAGTTTTATTTATTTATTTTTTATTTTACTTATTTATTTATTTTTTACACTTTTTTTTCCGATCGCTTTTATTCCTATTAGAATGTAAACATCTCATGTAATAGGAATGTGTGTGACAGGTCCTCTTTATGGAGAGAGGCGGGGTCAATAAGACCTCCCCCCTCCCCCCACATCTCCCCTCCAGGCTGGAAAGCATGGTTAGTGTTGCTTACGAGCCGAAATTGCGGCTTTGTTTACTTCCGGGTACCCGGGCGTGACGTCATCGCATCGCGCCCGGGGCCTCCGACGGTCATAGAGATCCACATGGTCACCAGTCATCTCTATGCTGCACATCCGGCGGACGCCGATCATCTCTCCAGGGCCCCGGATGGAGAAGCACCGTATGGCGGCGGGAGGGGGGGGGTGTCCCCTTCCGCCGCCTATAAGAACGATCAAGCGGTGGGAACGCCCCTATGATCGTTCTTATGGTGCGCAGGATCGCCGGCACTAACCAATGATATGTGAATGGCGCCTGTAGCTCCTCCCATCATTCAGATATCACCCCACAAAGCCCAGGACGTCATATGACGCCCCCCCAGGATGGGAGGTCCCCTCTGTGGACGTCACATGACGGCGTGCGGCACTGAAGGGGTTAAACTGACCGCTCACACTGTATGCCCAAGAGAACCTGTGGGAATTATTTTTTTTTAATACTTTTTTTACATTTTGTCATTTTTTGCAATTTTTTCTATTCATACAATAAATTTATAAGGAATGCATTTTTTTTTTCTTAATTATTTTTTTTTTACAATTTAATTTTATACTACGCAGTGGGTGGTGCCAGTAAGTCAATGGGTGGAGTCTGGAGAGCAGTTTTATTATTTTTACTATTATTATTATTTTTTTATTATTATTATCATTTTTTAACAATTTTTTTTTAAATGCTTTGGGTGGGTGGGGGCGGGGGCGGGGTTGTCAGTGAATGGCATCCGTAGGGCAATGGCAGTGCTGGAATGGTCAGTCCGATCCTGCTGGGCCTATATTAATGTGGGGGCCTGAAGCTGCGGCTCCAATAGCCCCTACATTAATCTGGCCCTGCTCGGGGACAGCTCGGCTGACCTCGGAAACGCTCGGGGGCTGAGTATTTCTGAGCGATTCCGAGTATTTCGCAACGGCTCGGAACCGTTCTGAGAATCACCGGCGCCCCCCCGCACCTCTGGTCATATGCGGTACTGCACATCCCATTAGTTCGTTTTGGGAGACGACACTCACGGATTTTTTTTTTTTTTAAAGTTGCTCGTCTTTCAAAATGAAGGTTCTTCTGTATATATATTTATATATATAGTATATGAAGCTCTAATCTGACCTCTGACCTCCTCTGCCTTCCAGCTTTGCACCCAAGAGGCTCAGAGAGAACGTCTGACTGCGCTGGATATCCTGCAGACTATTGCACTGATTGTCCCCTGCAGGCCATTGCACTTCTAGATGGACTGAATCCCCCACCCTGGAAGAGATCAGATCCCTCCAATGGGAATGAAGAATTGAAAAAGAACTGGACACTTTACGGCCCCTCCTGACTCCTCCATGAGACGGTCATGTGACACGATATATATGAGCCCCGCCCCCTTGTATGGACTACAAATATATATATATACTGCCGCTGTATATATGAGCCCCGCCCCTTGTATGGACTACAAATATATATATATATACTGCCGCTGTATATATGAGCCCCGCCCCTTGTATGGACTACAAATATATATATATATATATACTGCCGCTGTATATATGAGCCCCGCCCCCTTGTATGGACTACAAAAATATATATATATATATATACTGCCGCTGTATATATGAGCCCCGCCCCTTGTATGGACTACAAATATATATATATATACTGCCGCTGTATATATGAGCCCCGCCCCTTGTATGGACTACAAATATATATATATATACTGCCGCTGTATATATGAGCCCCGCCCCCTTGTATGGACTACAAATATATATATATATATATACTGCCGCTGTATATATGAGCCCCGCCCCCTTGTATGGACTACAAATATATATATATATATATACTGCCGCTGTATATATGAGCCCCGCCCCCTTGTATGGACTACAAATATATATATATATATATACTGCCGCTGTATATATGAGCCCCGCCCCTTGTATGGACTACAAATATATATATATATACTGCCGCTGTATATATGAGCCCCGCCCCTTGTATGGACTACAAATATATATATATATACTGCCGCTGTATATATGAGCCCCGCCCCTTGTATGGACTACAAATATATATATATATACTGCCGCTGTATATATGAGCCCCGCCCCTTGTATGGACTACAAATATATATATATATATACTGCCGCTGTAGATAGACAAATAGTCTGCAGAGGATTTTTTTTTATTCTGACATAGAGATGTGAAGGAGGAGCACCAGCCTGACTGAGGCTCAATAGGGGGGTCAACTTACAACAACCCCCGCACTTGTGGCACTTGTGGCCCCCTTTATCTTCCAATGGTGGTCACCTTACTTCATAAAGTGGGCCACAAATATGGGGACCCCTTTATCTTACAAGGCAAACCTGTCAGATATGAAGGAGGAGCACAGAGTTGATTGAGACTCCATAGGGTGGGCAACTTAGAACAACCCCCGCACTTGTGGCCCCCTTTATCTTCCAAGGTAAATCTGTCAGATGTGAAGGAGGATGACGGGGTGAAAAAGCTGGCTGAGGCTCCATGGACCATTGACCGTCACCTTACTTGATAAAGGGGTCACAGGTACAGGAAGCCCCCTGATTTTCCAAGACTAACCTATCAGATGTGAAGGAGGACCACAGGCTTTATTGAAACTTTGTAGGGTGGTCATCTAACAACAACCCCCCACTTGTGGCCCCCTCTATCCTCCAAGCAGGCTGAGGCTCCCATAGACCAATGGTGGTCACCTTACTTGAAGGAGGATCACCGGGCTGACTGAGACTCCATAGGGTGGGCAACTTACAACAACCCCCGCACTTGTGGCCCCCTTTATCTTCCAAGGTAAATCTGTGAGACGTGAAGGAGGAGCAATGGGAGAAAGATCTGACTGAGGCTCCACAGACCAATGGTGGTCAACTTACTTTATAAAGGGGGACCACAGGGTTGATTGGGACTATATAGGGTGGTCAACTTACTTGGTAAAGGGGGCAACAAGTGTGTGGACCCCTTTATCTTCCAACAGGAATCTATCAGATGTGAAGGAGGAGCACAGAACTGACTGAGACTCCATAGGGTGGTACAACAACCCAACACTTGTGGCCCCCTTTATCTTCCAAGGTAAATCTGTCAGATGTGAAGGAGGAGCACAGAGTTGATTGGGACTCCATAGGGTGGTCAACTTGCTTAATAAAGGGGGCCACAATTGTGCCCCCCCCTCCTCCCTTGATCTTCTAATGGAAATCTGTCAGATGTGAAGGAGGATGACGGGGTGAAAGAGTTGGCTGAGGTTCCATGAACCATTGGTGGTCACCTTACTTGATAAAGGGGGTCACAGGTACAAGAAGCCCCCTGATTTTCCAAGACAAACATATCAGATGTGAAGGAGGAGACTCCATAGGGTGGCCAACTTACTTGATAAAGGGGGCAACAAGTGTGGGGCCCCTTTATTTTCCAACAGGAATCTATCAGATGTGAAGGAGGAGCATAGGACCGATAGATACTCCATAGGGTGGTCAACTTACAGTACTTGATAAAGGGGGCCACAAGTGCGGGGCCCACTTTATCTTCCAAGACAAATCTGTCAGGTGAGAAGGAGGGCCACAGGGTTGATTGAGACTCCATAGGGTGGCCAACTTGCTTGATAAAGGGGGCAACAAGTGTGGGGCCCCTTTATTTTCCAACAGGAAACTATAAGATGTAAAGGAGGAGCACAGAACTGACTGAGACTCCATAGGGTGGTACAACAACCCAACACTTGTGGCCCCCTTTATCTTCCAAGACGAATCTGTGAAATGTGAAGGAGGACCAGAGGGTGAAAGATCTGACTGAGGCTCCATAGACCAATGGTGGTCCACCTATTTTATAAATACGTGTGGGGCCCCCTTTATCTTCCAACAGGAATCTGTCAGATGTGAAGGAGGAGCACAGAGCTGACTGAGACTCCATAGGGTGGTCAACTTACTTGACAAAGGGGGCAACAAGTGTGGGGCCCCTTTATTTTCCAACAGGAAACTATAAGATGTGAAGGAGGAGCACAGGACCGATAGATACTCTATAGGGTGGTCAACTTACAGTACTTGATAAAGGGGCCCACAAGTGCGGGGTCCACTTTATCTTCCAAGACAAATCTGTCAGGTGAGAAGGAGGGCCACAGGGTTGATTGAGACTCCATAGGGTGGCCAACTTGCTCGATAAAGGGGGCCACAAGTGAGGGTCCCCCTTTTATCTTCCAAGATGAAGCAGACAGGTGTGAAGGAGGATGACGGGGTGAAAGTGTTGGCTGAGGCCCCCATAGACCAATGGTGGTTACCTTGCTTGATAAAGGAGGCCCCAAGTGTGGCCCCAGACATCACCATAGGGCCACACACAATATTCAGTGTATGTAATGCTACAGGAAGAGTCAAGACATGAAACAGGACTTGGTCAGACTGCCAACGAGTTGTTGAAGACGGGGGATAGTCCCTTGAGGAGATGGTCAGAGACTGATGACCAATCGCTATGAACTTCCCTTCTACAAGTCAAAACTTTCACACATTTTTCTCCCCACAGTCGTCTTAAAAAGCACTTGTCCCGCATTATATAGTTACATGAGGGGCCCATATACTGTATAATTATTTACGCCTTAAGCATTTGCACAGTTGTCACAAATAATCACATTATTATGTATACGATGCTTATTTCCTATGACAGTCAGCGCCATCTAGTGGCCATAATGCAGGATTTTCCTCATTGAGGTGTTTCAGGAAAATACCACAATATGGCCACTAGATGGCGCATTTTTTTAATAAATACTTTGTATAGAAGCAGTGAAAGTGGCATGTGGTGTTTCATTATCCGTTATACGGCTCGGGTCACACTTCAGCTTCAGCTTCTCTATTTGTAAGATAGAAAGTAAGAAACCCGAATCATTTACACCCTGAAGTCAGTCTAAAGAATCGCTGCCCTGGTTTGAGTAAACCCTGAACCGGATTGCTGTGTGCAGGGGCCCCTTTGGCACTGTGTGGCCCCTGGGCTGCTGGTTTGGGCTCCAGGGCCGTAGATGATGGGAAGTTGCTGAGTCGGATCTCCTAATGATGATCTGTGATTGGATGAGGCAGAGAACGAATTCCGGGTGACTTTATTGTTACATTGTGACTTTCATCCGGACAAACGTTACTTTGTTATCGATGAATCGTCCGAAATCCTCCGCTAATAAGACGCCAATATGTAAAAAAGTATTTAGCCCCCCCCCAATTGTGCGAGTTCCCTCCCACTTTCTAAAGATGGGAGGGGCCTGTAAATATCATCAACTATGAGAGACAAATCCAATCACATCGTCTGATTTGGGAAGAATTTAGGTGTCCCGCGATCGGTCCCCGGAGCTGGAGAACGAGGAGAGGTGAGTTCTTCACTGTGGGGCCGTCATCGATCGTCTGTTCTCTGATATAGGGAACGACCATCACTGACATCACACGTCCTGCCCCGCCCCCCTACAGTTAGAAACACATATGAGGTCACACTTAACCCGTACAGCGCCCCCTTGTGGATAACCCCTTCCCTGCCAGTGCCATTTTCACAGTAATCAGTGCATTTTTATAGCACTGATCGCTGTATAAATGACAATGGTCCCAAAAATGTGTCAAAAGTGTCCGATGTGTCCGCCATAATGTCGTAGTCATGAAAAAAAAAATCGCTGATCGCCGCCATTAGTAGTAAAAAAAAAAAAAAATTATAAAAATGCAATAAAACCATCCCTTATTTTGTAAACGCTATGGGCCAGATTCAGGAACAGTTAGGCTGGCGGATCCAGTGATCCGCCAGCCTAACTGTGACTTTGAGCCGGCGTCTCTGTAACCAGAAAACAAGAAACGCCGGGTTGAAGCTCCGATGCGATCAGCGTAACTGAGTTTCGCCATCGCATCGTTACTTCAACTTAAAAATGGCGCCGGGGGCGTTCCCGCCGATTTCCGCTCAAAAAATATGTTAATGAGCGGAAATCGGCAATTCACGATCGCATTCCGGCGCGACGCAATGACGTTACGACGTTTCCGGACGGGATACGCGGCGCATAGTTATACCTACATGGGGTTGGAGTATCCTATGTTAGGTATAGGCGTCGTCATCGCGTCGGAAAAAAAAAAAAAAACGTCGCTTGCGTAAAAAGTTCATGAATGGGAATGTGACGTCATTGACGTTCATTCACAAAATTTTGAGCATGCGCACGGGGATGTTTTAACACTCGACGCATGCGCAGTACGTTCGCGGCGGGAACGCGCTTCGTTTAAATACTACACGCCCCGTACCCGCCCAATTTGAATTCCGCCGGCTCATTTGCGATGCGCTGCCGCAACTTTAGGAGCAAGTGCTTCATGAATAACAGCACTTGCTGCTAAAATTTCTGCAGCGTAACGCAAATGAGAAGCGTTACTCCAGAGCAAAGATGCTCCCATCTACCTGAATCTGGCCCTATAACTTTTGCGCAAACAAATCGACAAACGCTTGTTGCGATTTTTTTTTACTAAAAATACGTAGAAGAATACGTATCGCCCTAAACTGAGAGAAAAAAGGTTTTTTTATATATTTTTGAGGGATATTTATTATAGAAAAAAGTAAAAAAAATTGAATTTTTTTCAAAATTGTCGCTCTATTTTTGTTTATAGCGCAAAAAATTAAAACCGCCGAGGTGATCAAATACCACCAAAAGAAAGCTCTATTTGTGGGGAGAAAAGGACGCCCATTTGGTTTGGGAGCCACGTCGCACGACCGCGCAATTGTCAGTTACAGCGACGCAGTGCCGAATCGCAAAAAGAGGCTCCTCCTCCTCCGCTCATTACCTGTATCTTCTTCTGTCAGAGGCTCCTCCTCCTCCACTCATTACCTGTATCTTCTTCTATAAGAGGCTCCTCCTCCTCCACTCATTACCTGTGTCTTCTTCTATAAGAGGCTCCTCCTCCTCCGCTCATTACCTGTATCTTCTTCTATAAGAGGCTCCTCCTCCTCCACTCATTACCTGTATCTTCTTCTATAAGAGGCTCCTCCTCCTCCACTCATTACCTGTATCTTCTTCTATAAGAGGCTCCTCCTCCTCCACTCATTACCTGTATCTTCTTCTATTAGAGGCTCCTCCTCCTCCGCTCATTACCTGTATCTTCTTCTATAAGAGGCTCCTCCTCCTCCACTCATTACCTGTATCTTCTTCTATCAGAGGCTCCTCCTCCTCTGCTCATTACCTGTATCTTCTTCTATAAGAGGCTCCTCCTCAACTCATTACCTGTATCTTCTTCTATAAGAGGCTCCTCCTCCTCCACTCATTACCTATATCTTCTTCTATAATAGGCTCCTCCTCCTCCACTCATTACCTGTATCTTCTTCTATAATAGGCTCCTCCTCCTCCACTCATTACCTGTATCTTCTTCTATAAGAGGCTCCTCCTCCTCCACTCATTACCTGTATCTTCTTCTATAATAGGCTCCTCCTCCTCCACTCATTACCTGTATCTTCTTCTATAATAGGTTCCTCCTCCTCCGCTCATTACCTGTATCTTCTTCTATAATAGGCTCCTCCTCCTCCACTCATTACCTGTATCTTCTTCTATAAGAGGCTCCTCCTCCACTCATTACCTGTATCTTCTTCTATCAGAGGCTCCTCCTCCTCTGCTCATTACCTGTATCTTCTTCTATAAGAGGCTCCTCCTCCTCCGCTCATTACCTGTATCTTCTTCTATAAGAGGCTCCTCCTCCTCCACTCATTACCTATATCTTCTTCTATAATAGGCTCCTCCTCCTCCACTCATTACCTGTATCTTCTTCTATAATAGGCTCCTCCTCCTCCACTCATTACCTGTATCTTCTTCTATAAGAGGCTCCTCCTCCACTCATTACCTGTATCTTCTTCTATCAGAGGCTCCTCCTCCTCTGCTCATTACCTGTATCTTCTTCTATAAGAGGCTCCTCCTCCTCCGCTCATTACCTGTATCTTCTTCTATAAGAGGCTCCTCCTCCTCCACTCATTACCTGTATCTTCTTCTATAAGAGGCTCCTCCTCCTCCACTCATTACCTGTATCTTCTTCTATAAGAGGCTCCTCCTCCTCCACTCATTACCTGTATCTTCTTCTATAAGAGGCTCCTCCTCTGCTCATTACCTGTATCTTCTTCTAGAAGAGACTCCTCCTCCTCCACTCATTACCTGTATCTTCTTCTAGAAGAGGCTCCTCCTCCGCTCATTACCTGTATCTTCTTCTAGAAGAGACTCCTCCTCCTCCACTCATTACCTGTATCTTCTTCTAGAAGAGGCTCCTCCTCCGCTCATTACCTGTATCTTCTTCTATAAGAGGCTCCTCCTCCTTTGCTCATTACCTGTATCTTCTTCTATAAGAGGCTCCTCCTCCTCCACTCATTACCTGTATCTTCTTCTATAAGAGGCTCCTCCTCCTCCGCTCATTACCTGTATCTTCTTCTTTAAGAGGCTCCTCCTCCTCCACTCATTACCTGTATCTTCTTCTATAAGAGGCTCCTCCTCCTCCACTCATTACCTGTATCTTCTTCTATCAGAGGCTCCTCCTCCTCCGCTTATTACCTGTATATTCTTCTAAAAGAGACTCCTCCTCCTCCACTCATTACCTGTATCTTCTTCTATAAGAGGCTCCTCCTCCTCCACTCATTACCTGTATCTTCTTCTATAAGAGGCTCCTCCTCCTCCACTCATTACCTGTATCTTCTTCTATAAGTGGCTCCTCCTCCTCCACTCATTACCTGTATCTTCTTCTATAAGAGGCTCCTCCTTCTCCACTCATTACCTGTGTCTTCTTCTATAAGAGGCTCCTCCTCCTCCACTCATTACCTGTATCTTCTTCTATAAGAGGCTCCTCCTCCGCTCATTACCTGTATCTTCTTCTATAAGAGGCTCCTCCTCCTCCACTTATTACCTGTATATTCTTCTAAAAGAGACTCCTCCTCCTCCACTCATTACCTGTATCTTCTTCTATAAGTGGCTCCTCCTCCTCCACTCATTACCTGTATCTTCTTCTATAAGAGGCTCCTCCTCCTCCACTCATTACCTGTATCTTCTTCTATAAGAGGCTCCTCCTCCTCCGCTCATTACCTGTATCTTCTTCTATCAGAGGCTCCTCCTCCGCTCATTACCTGTATCTTCTTCTATAAGAGGCTCCTCCTCCTCCACTCATTACCTGTATCTTCTTCTATAAGTGGCTCCTCCTCCTCCACTCATTACCTGTGTCTTCTTCTATAAGAGGCTCCTCCTCCTCCACTCATTACCTGTATCTTCTTCTAGAAGAGGCTCCTCCTCCGCTCATTACCTGTATCTTCTTCTATAAGAGGCTCCTCCTCCTTTGCTCATTACCTGTATCTTCTTCTATAAGAGGCTCCTCCTCCTCCACTCATTACCTGTATCTTCTTCTATAAGAGGCTCCTCCTCCTCCACTCATTACCTGTATCTTCTTCTATAAGAGGCTCCTCCTCCTCCACTCATTACCTGTATCTTCTTCTATAAGTGGCTCCTCCTCCTCCACTCATTACCTGTATCTTCTTCTATAAGAGGCTCCTCCTCCTCCACTCATTACCTGTATCTTCTTCTATAAGAGGCTCCTCCTCCTCCACTCATTACCTGTATCTTCTTCTATAAGAGGCTCCTCCTCCTCCACTCATTACCTGTATCTTCTTCTATAAGAGGCTCCTCCTCCTCCACTCATTACCTGTATCTTCTTCTATAAGAGGCTCCTCCTCCTCCACTCATTACCTGTATCTTCTTCTATAAGAGGCTCCTCCTCCTCCACTCATTACCTGTGTCTTCTTCTATAAGAGGCTCCTCCTCCTCCACTCATTACCTGTATCTTCTTCTATAAGAGGCTCCTCCTCCTCCACTCATTACCTGTGTCTTCTTCTATAAGAGGCTCCTCCTCCTCCACTCATTACCTGTGTCTTCTTCTATAAGAGGCTCCTCCTCCTCCACTCATTACCTGTGTCTTCTTCTATAAGAGGCTCCTCCTTCTCCACTCATTACCTGTATCTTCTTCTATAAGAGGCTCCTCCTCCACTCATTACCTGTATCTTCTTCTATAAGAGGCTCCTCCTCCTCCACTCATTACCTGTATCTTCTTCTATAAGAGGCTCCTCCTCCTCCACTCATTACCTGTATCTTCTTCTATAAGAGGCTCCTCCTCCTCCACTCATTACCTGTATCTTCTTCTATAAGAGGCTCCTCCTCCTCCACTCATTACCTGTATCTTCTTCTATAAGAGGCTCCTCCTCCTCCACTCATTACCTGTATCTTCTTCTATAAGAGGCTCCTCCTCCTCCACTCATTACCTGTGTCTTCTTCTATAAGAGGCTCCTCCTCCTCCACTCATTACCTGTATCTTCTTCTATAAGAGGCTCCTCCTCCTCCACTCATTACCTGTGTCTTCTTCTATAAGAGGCTCCTCCTCCTCCACTCATTACCTGTGTCTTCTTCTATAAGAGGCTCCTCCTCCTCCACTCATTACCTGTGTCTTCTTCTATAAGAGGCTCCTCCTTCTCCACTCATTACCTGTATCTTCTTCTATAAGAGGCTCCTCCTCCACTCATTACCTGTATCTTCTTCTATAAGAGGCTCCTCCTCCTCCACTCATTACCTGTATCTTCTTCTATAAGAGGCTCCTCCTCCTCCACTCATTACCTGTATCTTCTTCTATAAGAGGCTCCTCCTCCTCCACTCATTACCTGTATCTTCTTCTATAAGAGGCTCATCCTCCTCCACTCATTACCTGTATCTTCTTCTATAAGAGGCTCCTCCTCCGCTCATTACCTGTATCTTCTTCTATAAGAGGCTCCTCCTCCTCCACTCATTACCTGTATCTTCTTCTATCAGAGGCTCCTCCTTCGCTCATTACTTGTATCTTCTTCTATCAGAGGCTCCTCCTCCTCCACTCATTACCTGTAATAATGACACCTGTGTGAACTTGTTATCAGTATAAAAGACACCCGCACACAACCTCAGACAGTCGCACTCCAAACTCCACAATGGTGAAGACCAAAGAGCTGTCCAAGGAGCAGAAACACAATGGTAGACCCCTGATAATCTCCCTCCATTTGGGGCTCCACACAAGATCTCACCCCGGGGGGCCACAATGAGCTCCAAGTCTCTCTCTATATACTGCAAACTGGAAAATAAAAGAACTAAAGCCCCGGCCAATAATTTAAACTAGAAACCAAGAATTCCATTTGGGATCCTAAGCCGGGATTGTGGAATATTTTTCCTGATAACATTATATGGTCAGTCCTCGCCGGGACCTGGGCACAGGGAACCTTCCAGTGGAGGGCCACCGCCCAATGCAGTGCGATGCATATAGTGTGTGACAATTTCATTGAAGGTTTAGGGGTGTCAGGGACCCCCTCAAACAGCAGACCGCGAGTGTGTCCGAGCCATGCGCCTCCCCGCCAGCTTGTCCATTACACCCCGGGGGCCCCTTCCAAGTAGGTTGCAACTTCTCACACCCCCCAAAACAGGTGCAGAAACACAAGGAAGAGCTCTGAGGGAATATCCCACATAACAGTGGCGGCTGGTGCTCAATTTTTTTGGGGGGGCAAACAAACAAGAAAAGAAAAAACGTAAATTGTCGCCACTGTGCCCATCAACTGTCACCACTGTGCCCATCAATTGTCGCCACTGTGCCCATCAATTGTCGCCACTGTGCCCATCAATTGTCGCCACTGTGCCATAAAATTATCGCCACTGACAACTATTCCACAGAGTAGAAAGTAAATCAAGACGTCGCTTGGAGACTGATGCGGCTGTCATGCCTGGCTGTCTGCCATGTGTCAGGAAGACGGAGTTACACTTTAAGCCACGGGTCCCGCCTGTGATCCGCCGTGTCTCTCCGGAACCCGATCGATGTAATCCCTCCAGTGCCATCAATCTGCAGATTATTACCACCCTAATCTCTTTATATACAGAATGCCAGCTGTGCATCGCAGCGCCGCCTGCGCAGCATCCAGACCCGTCATCCCATCCGCTCCATTAACCCCTCACCCACCCCAGACACGTAACAGAAAACATGGCTGCCCGGGGCCCCAGAATGTAGGGGGGCCCATGGAGATTTCATTACCTACCTTACATTAACCCCTTCAATACCGGGCACTCCCCCCTTTCATACCGGACACTCCCCCTTCAATACCAGACACTCCCCCTTCAATCCCGGGCACTCCCCCCCTCCAATACCGGACACTTCCCCCCTCCAATACCAGACACTTCCCCCCTCCAATACCGGACACTCCCCCCTTCAATACCGGACACTTCCCCCCTCCAATACCGGACACTCCCCCCTTCAATACCGGACACTTCCCCCCTTCAATACCGGACACTTCCCCCTTCAATACCGGACACTCCCCCCTTCAATACTGAACACTTCCCCCTTCAATACCGGACACTCCCCCCCTTCAATACCAGACACTCCCCCTTCAAAACCGGACACTCCCCCCTTCAATACCGGACACTCCCCCTTCAATACCGGACACTTCCCCCTCCAGTACCGGACACTTCCCCCTTCAATACCGGACACTTCCCCCCTTCAATACCGGACACTTCCCCCCTTCAATACCAGACACTCCCCCTTCAATACCGGACACTCCCCCCTTCAATACTGGACACTCCCCCTTCAATACCGGACACTCCCCCCTCCAATACCAGACACTTCCCCCTCCAGTACCGGACACTTCCCCCTTCAATACCGGACACTTCCCCCCTTCAATACCGGACACTTCCCCCCTTCAATACCAGACACTCCCCCTTCAATACCGGACACTCCCCCCTTCAATACCGGACACTCCCCCTTCAATACCGGACACTCCCCCCTTCAATACCGGACACTTCCCCCTTCAATACCGGACACTTCCCCCCTTCAATACCGGACACTTCCCCCCTTCAATACCAGACACTCCCCCCTTCAATACGGGACACTCCCCCCTTCAATACCAGACACTTCCCCCTTCAATACCGGACACTCCCCCCTTCAATACCGGACACTCCCCCTTCAATACCGGACACTCCCCCCTCCAATACCAGACACTTCCCCCTCCAGTACCGGACACTTCCCCCTTCAATACCGGACAATCCCCCCTTCAATATCGGACACTTCCCCCTTCAATACCAGACACTCCCCCCCTCCAGTACCGGACACTTCCCCCTTCAATACCGGACACTTCCCCCTTCAATACCGGACACTTCCCCCTTCAATACCGGACACTCCCCCCCTTCAATACCGGACACCCCCCTTCAATACCGGACACTCCCCCTTCAATACTGGACACTCCCCCCTTCAATACCGGACACTCCCCCTTCAATACCGGACACTCCCCCCCCCTCCCCCCTTCAATACCGGACACTTCCCCCTCCAATACCGGACACTCCCCCTTCAATACTGGACACTCCCCCCTTTCAATACCGGACACTCCCCCCTTCAATACCACACTCCCCCCCCCTCCAATACCGGACACTCCCCCCTTCAATACCACTCCCCCCCCCTTCAATACCGGACACTCCCCCCTTCAATACCGGACACTCCCCCTTCAATACCGGACACCCCCCCTTGAATACCGGACACTCCCCCTTCAATACCGGGCACTTCCCCCTTCAATACCAGACACTCCCCCCTTCAATACCAGACACTCCCCCCCTTCAATACTGGACACTTCCCCCCTTCAATACCGGACACTCCCCCCTTCAATACCGGGCACTCCCCCCTTCAATACCGGACACTCCCCCCTTCAATACCGGGCACTCCCCTCCTTCAATACCGGGCACTCCCCCCCTTCAATACCGGGCACTCCCCCCCTTCAATACCGGGCACTCCCCCCTTCAATACCGACACCCCCCCTTCAATACCGGGCACTCCCCCCTTCAATACCGGGCACTCCCCCCTTCAATACCGGGCACTCCCCCCTTCAATACCGGACACTCCCCTCTTCAATACCGGGCACTCCCCTCTTCAATACCGGGCACTCCCCTCTTCAATACCGGGCACTCCCCTCTTCAATACCGGGCACTCCCCCCCTTTAATACCGAACACTCCCCCCCTTCAATACCGGGCACACCCCCCCTTCAATACCAGACACTCCCCCCTTCAATACCGGACACTCCCCCCTTCAATACCGGGCACTCCCCCTTCAATACCGGACACTTCCCCCTTCAATACCGGACACTCCCCCCTTCAATACGGACACTCCCCCCTTCAATAACGGACACTCCCCCCTTCAATACCGGACACCCCCCCTTCAATACCGGACACTCCCCCCCTCAATACCGGACACTCCCCCCTTCAATACCAGACACTGGACACCCCCCCTTCAATACCAGACACTCCCCCCTTCCAATACTGGAACACTCCCCCCTTCAATACCAGACACTCCCCCCTTCAATACTGGACACTCCCCCCTTCAATACTGGACACTCCCCCCTTCAATACCGGACACTCCCCCCTTCAATACCGGACACCCCCCCCTTTAATACCGGACACCCCCCCCTTCAATACCGGACACTCCCCCTTCAATGCCGGGCACTTCCCCCTTCAATACCAGACACTCCCCCCTTCAATACCAGACACTCCCCCCTTCAATACTGGACACTTCCCCCTTCAAAACCGGACACTCCCCCCTTCAATACCGGACACTCCCCCCTTCAATACCGGACACTCCCCCCTTCAATACCGGGCACTCCCCCTTCAATACCGGACACTCCCCCCTTCAATACCGGACACTCCCCCCTTCAATAACGAACACTCCCCCTTCAATACCGACACCCCCCCTTCAATACCGGACACTCCCCCTACAATACTGGACACTCCCCCTTCAATACCGGACACTCCCCCCCCTCCAATACCGGACACTCCCCCCCCTCCAATACCGGACACTTCCCCCTCCAATACCGACACTCCCCCTTCAATACTGGACATTCCACCCTTCGATACCGGACACTCCCCCCTTCAATATCAGACACTCCCCCCTTCAATATCAGACACTCCCCCCTTCAATACCGGACACTCCCCCCCTTCAATACCGGACACCCCCCCTTCAATACCGGACACTCCCCCTTCAATACCGGGCACTTCCCCCTTCAATACCAGACACTCCCCCCTTCAATACCAGACACTCCCCCCTTCAATACTGGACACTTCCCCCCTTCAAAACTGGACACTCCCCCCTTCAATACTGGATACTCCCCCCTTCAATACCGGACACTCCCCCCTTCAATACCGGGCATTCAATACCGGACACTTCCCCCTTCAATACCGGGCACTCCCCCCTTCAATACCGGACACTCCCCCCTTCAATTCCCCCTTCAATACCGGACACTCCCCCCTTCAATACCGGACACTCCCCCTTCAATACTGGACACTCCCCCTTCAATACCGGACACTCCCCCCTTCAATACCGGACACTCCCCCCCCTTCAATACCGGACACCCCCCCTTCAATACCGGACACTCCCCCTTCAATACTGGACACCCCCCCCGGACACTCCCCCCTTTAATACCAGACACTCCCCCCTTCAATATCCAGACACTCCCCCCTTCAATACCGGACACTCCCCCTTCAATACCGGACACCCCCCCTTCAATACCGGACACTCCCCCTTCAATACCGGGCACTTCAATACAGACACCCCCCCTTCAATACCAGACACTCCCCCCTTCAATACTGGACACTTCCCCCCTTCAAAACTGGACACTCCCCCCTTCAATATGGATACTCCCTTCAATACCGGACACTCCCCTCTTCAATACCGGGCACTCCCCTCTTCAATACCGGGCACTCCCCCCTTCAATACCGGGCACTCCCCCCTTCAATACCGGACACTCCCCCCTTCAATACCGGGCACTCCCCCTTTCAATACCGGACACCCCCCCTTCAATACTGGACACCCTTCAATACCGGACACCTTCAATACCGGACACTTCCCCCTTCAATACTGGACACCCCCCCTTCAATACCAGACACTCCCCCCTTCAATACCGGACACTTCCCCCTTCAATACCGGACACCCCCCCTTCAATACCGGACACTCCCCCTCCAATACGGACACTCCCCCCTTCAATATCAGACACTCCCCTTCAATATCAGACACTCCCCCCTTCAATACCGGACACTCCACGTTCAATACTGGACACTCCCCCCTTAAATACCGGAATCGCCCCTTCAATACCGGACACTCCCCCCTTCAATACCAGACACTCCCCCCTTCAATACCGGACACTCCCCCCTTCAATACCAGACACTCCACCTTCAATACTGGACACTCCCCCCTTCAATACCGGACACTCCCCCCCTTCAATACTGGACACTCCCCCCTTGAATACCGGACACTCCCCCCTTCAATACTGGACACTCCCCCCTTTAATACCGGACACTCCCCCCTTCAATACCGGACACTCCCCCCTTCAATACCGGACACCCCCCCTTCAATACTGGACACTCCCCCTTCAATACTGGACACTCCCCCCTTCAATACCGGACACTCCCCCTTCAATACCGACACTCCCCCCCTCCATTACCAGACACTTCCCCCTCCAATACCGGACACTCCCCCTTCAATACTGGACACTCCCCCCTTCAATACCAGACACTCCCCCCTTCAATACCGGACACTCCCCCCTTCAATACCAGACACTCCACCTTCAATACTGGACACTCCCCCCTTCAATACCGGACACTCCCCCCCTTCAATACTGGACACTCCCCCCTTCAATACCGGACACTCCCCCCTTCAATACCAGACACTCCCCCCTTCAATACCGGACACTCCCCCCTTCAATACCAGACACTCCACCTTCAATACTGGACACTCCCCCCTTCAATACCGGACACTCCCCCCCTTCAATACTGGACACTCCCCCCTTCAATACCAGACACTCCCCCCTTCAATACCGGACACTCCCCCCTTCAATACCAGACACTCCACCTTCAATACTGGACACTCCCCCCTTCAATACCGGACACTCCCCCCCTTCAATACTGGACACTCCTCCCTTCAATACCAGACACTCCCCCCTTCAATACTGGACACTCCCCCCTTCAATACCAGACACTCCCCCCTTCAATACCGGACACTCCCCCCTTCAATACCAGACACTCCACCTTCAATACTGGACACTCCCCCCTTCAATACCGGACACTCCCCCCCTTCAATACTGGACACTCCTCCCTTCAATACCAGACACTCCCCCCTTCAATACCGGACACTTCCCCCTTCAATACCGGACACCCCCCCTTCAATACCGGACACTCCCCCTCCAATACCGGACACTCCCCCCTTCAATACCAGACACTCCCCCCTTCAATACCAGACACTCCCCCCTTCAATACCGGACACTCCACGTTCAATACTGGACACTCCCCCCTTCAATACCGGACACTCGCCCCCTTCAATACCGGACACTCCCCCCTTCAATACCAGACACTCCCCCCTTCAATACCGGACACTCCCCCCTTCAATACCAGACACTCCACCTTCAATACTGGACACTCCCCCCTTCAATACCGGACACTCCCCCCCTTCAATACTGGACACTCCCCCCTTGAATACCGGACACTCCCCCCTTCAATACTGGACACTCCCCCCTTTAATACCGGACACTCCCCCCTTCAATACCGGACACTCCCCCCTTCAATACCGGACACCCCCCCTTCAATACTGGACACTCCCCCTTCAATACTGGACACTCCCCCCTTCAATACCGGACACTCCCCCTTCAATACCGGACACTCCCCCCCTCCATTACCAGACACTTCCCCCTCCAATACCGGACACTCCCCCTTCAATACTGGACACTCCCCCCTTCAATACCAGACACTCCCCCCTTCAATACCGGACACTCCCCCCTTCAATACCAGACACTCCACCTTCAATACTGGACACTCCCCCCTTCAATACCGGACACTCCCCCCCTTCAATACTGGACACTCCCCCCTTCAATACCGGACACTCCCCCTTCAATACCAGACACTCCCCCCTTCAATACCGGACACTCCCCCCTTCAATACCAGACACTCCACCTTCAATACTGGACACTCCCCCTTCAATACCGGACACTCCCCCCCTTCAATACTGGACACTCCCCCCTTCAATACCAGACACTCCCCCCTTCAATACCGGACACTCCCCCCTTCAATACCAGACACTCCACCTTCAATACTGGACACTCCCCCCTTCAATACCGGACACTCCCCCCCTTCAATACTGGACACTCCTCCCTTCAATACCAGACACTCCCCCCTTCAATACCGGACACTTCCCCCTTCAATACCGGACACCCCCCCTTCAATACCGGACACTCCCCCCTTCAATACCGGACACTTCCCCCTTCAATACCGGACACCCCCCCTTCAATACCAGACACTCCCCCCTTCAATACCAGACACTCCCCCCTTCAATACCGGACACTCCACGTTCAATACTGGACACTCCCCCCTTCAATACCGGACACTCGCCCCCTTCAATACCGGACACTCCCCCCTTCAATACCAGACACTCCCCCCTTCAATACCGGACACTCCCCCCTTCAATACCAGACACTCCACCTTCAATACTGGACACTCCCCCCTTCAATACCGGACACTCCCCCCCTTCAATACTGGACACTCCCCCCTTGAATACCGGACACTCCCCCCTTCAATACTGGACACTCCCCCCTTTAATACCGGACACTCCCCCCTTCAATACCGGACACTCCCCCCTTCAATACCGGACACCCCCCCTTCAATACTGGACACTCCCCCTTCAATACTGGACACTCCCCCCTTCAATACCGGACACTCCCCCTTCAATACCGGACACTCCCCCCCTCCATTACCAGACACTTCCCCCTCCAATACCGGACACTCCCCCTTCAATACTGGACACTCCCCCCTTCAATACCAGACACTCCCCCCTTCAATACCGGACACTCCCCCCTTCAATACCAGACACTCCACCTTCAATACTGGACACTCCCCCCTTCAATACCGGACACTCCCCCCCTTCAATACTGGACACTCCCCCCTTCAATACCGGACACTCCCCCCTTCAATACCAGACACTCCCCCCTTCAATACCGGACACTCCCCCCTTCAATACCAGACACTCCACCTTCAATACTGGACACTCCCCCCTTCAATACCGGACACTCCCCCCCTTCAATACTGGACACTCCCCCCTTCAATACCAGACACTCCACCTTCAATACTGGACACTCCCCCTTCAATACCGGACACTCCCCCCCTTCAATACTGGACACTCCTCCCTTCAATACCAGACACTCCCCCCTTCAATACTGGACACTCCCCCCTTCAATACCAGACACTCCCCCCTTCAATACTGGACACTCCCCCCTTCAATACCGGGCACTGTTGTTCATTCCTTGTGTAATAAAATCAATAAAGAACAGATTCAGACTGATGGAGAGAATGTCTGACCCCCCCCCCCTCCCCCACCGCGGCGGACAGTCAATGATATTTTTGCTCACATTTGATAGACGGTTCTTATAAATCCAATGTGAAGATTAAACATGTGAGAGGATGAAGTCCGCCATCTAGTGTCTGAGAGGAGAATGACACCTCCGCCGATCCATACAAAGAAACGATCTCCATTTAACCCCCTCACCTCCGGATGGTTTTACCCCCCCTCCCCTTCATGACCAGGACATTTATTTCTACTCAGCACTGCGCTACTTTATCTGGTAATTATGCGGTCATGCAACACTGAACACAAATTACATTTTGGTAAATGATCACCGCTTAGAGAGATACAAAGTAACATTGTTTATAAACATTGATCAGACGGGAGATAGAGAGATACAAAGTAACATTGTTTATAAACATTGATCAGACGGGAGATAGAGATACAAAGTAACATTGTTTATAAACATTGATCAGACGGGAGATAGAGAGATACAAAGTAACATAGTTTATAAACATTGATCAGACGGGAGATAGAGATACAAAGTAACATTGTTTATAAACATTGATCAGACGGGAGATAGAGATACAAAGTAACATTGTTTATAAACATTGATCAGACGGGAGATAGAGAGATACAAAGTAACATTGTTTATAAACATTGATCAGACGGGAGAGAGAGAGATACAAAGTAACATCGTTTATAAACATTGATCAGACGGGAGATGGAGAGATACAAAGTAACATTGTTTATAAACATTGATCAGACGGGAGATGGAGAGATACAAAGTAACATTGTTTATAAACATTGATCAGACGGGAGATAGAGAGATACAAAGTAACATTGTTTATAAACATTGATCAGACAGGAGATAGAGAGATACAAAGTAACATTGTTTATAAACATTGATCAGACGGGAGAGAGAGAGATACAAAGTAACATTGTTTATAAACATTGATCAGACAGGAGATAGAGAGATACAAAGTAACATTGTTTATAAACATTGATCAGACGGGAGATAGAGAGATACAAAGTAACATCGTTTATAAACATTGATCAGACGGGAGATGGAGAGATACAAAGTAACATTGTTTATAAACATTGATCAGACGGGAGAGAGAGAGATACAAAGTAACATCGTTTATAAACATTGATCAGACGGGAGATGGAGAGATACAAAGTAACATTGTTTATAAACATTGATCAGACGGGAGATAGAGATACAAAGTAACATCGTTTATAAACATTGATCAGACGGGAGATGGAGAGATACAAAGTAACATTGTTTATAAACATTGATCAGACGGGAGATAGAGATACAAAGTAACATCGTTTATAAACATTGATCAGACGGGAGATGGAGAGATACAAAGTAACATTGTTTATAAACATTGATCAGACGGGAGATGGAGAGATACAAAGTAACATTGTTTATAAACATTGATCAGACGGGAGATAGAGAGATACAAAGTAACATTGTTTATAAACATTGATCAGACGGGAGATAGAGAGATACAAAGTAACATTGTTTATAAACATTGATCAGACAGGAGATAGAGATATACAAAGTAACATTGTTTATAAACATTGATCAGACGGGAGATAGAGATACAAAGTAACATTGTTTATAAACATTGATCAGACGGGAGATAGAGAGATACAAAGTAACATTGTTTATAAACATTGATCAGACAGGAGATAGAGATACAAAGTAACATTGTTTATAAACATTGATCAGACAGGAGATAGAGAGATACAAAGTAACATTGTTTATAAACATTGATCAGACGGGAGATAGAGAGATACAAAGTAACATTGTTTATAAACATTGATCAGATGGGAGATAGAGAAATACAAAGTAACATTGTTTATAAACATTGATCAGACAGGAGATAGAGAGATACAAAGTAACATTGTTTATAAACATTGATCAGACGGGAGATAGAGAGATACAAAGTAACATTGTTTATAAACATTGATCAGACGGGAGATAGAGAGATACAAAGTAACATTGTTTATAAACATTGATCAGACGGGAGATAGAGAGATACAAAGTAACATTGTTTATAAACATTGATCAGACGGGAGATAGAGAGATACAAAGTAACATTGTTTATAAACATTGATCAGACAGGAGATAGAGAGATACAAAGTAACATTGTTTATAAACATTGATCAGACGGGAGATAGAGAGATACAAAGTAACATTGTTTATAAACATTGATCAGACGGGAGAGAGAGATACAAAGTAACATTGTTTATAAACATTGATCAGACGGGAGATAGAGAGATACAAAGTAACATTGTTTATAAACATTGATCAGACGGGAGAGAGAGAGATACAAAGTAACATTGTTTATAAACATTGATAGAGAGATACAAAGTAACATTGTTTATAAACATTGATCAGACGAGAGAGATAGAGATAAAGTAACATTGTTTATAAACATTGATCAACAGATAGAGATACAAAGTAACATTTTTATAAACATTGATCAGACAGGAGATAGAGAGATACAAAGTAACATTGTTTATAAACATTGATCAGACGGGAGAGAGAGATACAAAGTAACATTGTTTATAAACATTAATCAGACAGGAGATAGAGAGATACAAAGTAACATTGTTTATAAACATTGATCAGACAGGAGAGAGAGAGATACAAAGTAACATTGTTTATAAACATTGATCAGACGGGAGATAGAGAGATACAAAGTAACATTGTTTATAAACATTGATCAGACAGGAGATAGAGAGATACAAAGTAACATTGTTTATAAACATTGATCAGACGGGAGATAGAGATACAAAGTAACATTGTTTATAAACATTGATCAGACGGGAGAGAGAGATACAAAGTAACATTGTTTATAAACATTGATCAGACAGGAGATAGAGAGATACAAAGTAACATTGTTTATAAACATTGATCAGACGGGAGATAGAGAGATACAAAGTAACATTGTTTATAAACATTGATCAGACAGGAGATAGAGAGATACAAAGTAACATTGTTTATAAACATTGATCAGACGGAGATAGAGAGATACAAAGTAACATTGTTTATAAACATTGATCAGACGGGAGATAGAGAGATACAAAGTAACATTGTTTATAAACATTGATCAGACGGAGATAGAGAGATACAAAGTAACATTGTTTATAAACATTGATCAGACAGGAGATAGAGAGATACAAAGTAACATTGTTTATAAACATTGATCAGACAGGAGATAGAGAGATACAAAGTAACATTGTTTATAAACATTGATCAGACGGGAGATAGAGAGATACAAAGTAACATTGTTTATAAACATTGATCAGACGGGAGATAGAGAGATACAAAGTAACATTGTTTATAAACATTGATCAGACAGGAGATAGAGATACAAAGTAACATTGTTTATAAACATTGATCAGACGGGAGATAGAGAGATACAAAGTAACATTGTTTATAAACATTGATCAGACAGGAGATAGAGAGATACAAAGTAACATTGTTTATAAACATTGATCAGACGGGAGATAGAGAGATACAAAGTAACATTGTTTATAAACATTGATCAGACAGGAGATAGAGATACAAAGTAACATTGTTTATAAACATTGATCAGACGGGAGATAGAGAGATACAAAGTAACATTGTTTATAAACATTGATCAGACGGGAGATAGAGATACAAAGTAACATTGTTTATAAACATTGATCAGACGGGAGATAGAGAGATACAAAGTAACATTGTTTATAAACATTGATCAGACAGGAGATAGAGAGATACAAAGTAACATTGTTTATAAACATTGATCAGACGGGAGAGAGAGATACAAAGTAACATTGTTTATAAACATTGATCAGACAGGAGATAGAGAGATACAAAGTAACATTGTTTATAAACATTGATCAGACAGGAGATAGAGATACAAAGTAACATTGTTTATAAACATTGATCAGACAGGAGATAGAGAGATACAAAGTAACATTGTTTATAAACATTGATCAGACGGGAGATAGAGATACAAAGTAACATTGTTTATAAACATTGATCAGACGGGAGATAGAGATACAAAGTAACATTGTTTATAAACATTGATCAGACGGGAGATAGAGAGATACAAAGTAACATTGTTTATAAACATTGATCAGACAGGAGATAGAGATACAAAGTAACATTGTTTATAAACATTGATCAGACGGGAGATAGAGATACAAAGTAACATTGTTTATAAACATTGATCAGACGGGAGATAGAGATACAAAGTAACATTGTTTATAAACATTGATCAGACGGGAGATAGAGAGATACAAAGTAACATTGTTTATAAACATTGATCAGACAGGAGATAGAGATACAAAGTAACATTGTTTATAAACATTGATCAGACGGGAGATAGAGATACAAAGTAACATTGTTTATAAACATTGATCAGACGGGAGATAGAGATACAAAGAACATTGTTTATAAACATTGATCAGACGGGAGATAAGAGATACAAAGTAACATGTTTATAAACATTGATCAGACAGGAGATAGAGATACAAAGTAACATTGTTTATAAACATTGATCAGACGGGAGATAGAGATACAAAGAACATTGTTTATAAACATTGATACAAAGAGAGATAAAAGTAACATTGTTTATAAACATTGATCAGACAGGAGATAGAGATACAAAGTAACATTGTTTATAAACATTGATCAGACAGGAGATAGAGATACAAAGTAACATTGTTTATAAACATTGATCAGACAGGAGATAGAGATACAAAGTAACATTGTTTATAAACATTGATCAGACAGGAGATAGAGATACAAAGTAACATTGTTTATAAACATTGATCAGACAGGAGATAGAGATACAAAGTAACATTGTTTATAAACATTGATCAGACAGGAGATAGAGATACAAAGTAACATTGTTTATAAACATTGATCAGACAAAGTAACATTGGAGATAGAGATACAAAGTAACATTGTTTATAAACATTGATCAGACAGGAGATAGAGATACAGACATTGTTTATAAACATTGATCAGAGATAGAGAGATACAAAGTAACATTGTTTATAAACATTGATCAGACGGGAGATAGAGATACAAAGTAACATTGTTTATAAACATTGATCAGACGGGAGATAGAGATACAAAGTAACATTGTTTATAAACATTGATCAGACGGGAGATAGAGATACAAAGTAACATTGTTTATAAACATTGATCAGACAGGGGGGTACAGAGATACAAAGTAACATTGTTTATAAACATTGATCAGACGGGAGATGGAGAGATACAAAGTAACATTGTTTATAAACATTGATCAGACGGGAGATAGAGAGATACAAAGTAACATTGTTTATAAACATTGATCAGGCGGGAGAGAGAGATACAAAGTAACATTGTTTATAAACATTGATCAGACGGGAGATACAGAGATACAAAGTAACATTGTTTATAAACATTGATCAGACAGGAGATGGAGAGATACAAAGTAACATTGTTTATAAACATTGATCAGGCGGGAGAGAGAGATACAAAGTAACATTGTTTATAAACATTGATCAGACAGGAGATAGAGATACAAAGTAACATTGTTTATAAACATTGATCAGACGGGAGATAGAGAGATACAAAGTAACATTGTTTATAAACATTGCTCAGACGGGAGATAGAGATACAAAGTAACATTGTTTATAAACATTGATCAGACGGGAGATAGAGAGATACAAAGTAACATTGTTTATAAACATTGATCAGACAGGAGATAGAGATACAAAGTAACATTGTTTATAAACATTGCTCAGACAGGAGATAGAGAGATACAAAGTAACATTGTTTATAAACATTGATCAGACGGGAGATAGAGAGATACAAAGTAACATTGTTTATAAACATTGATCAGACGGGAGATAGAGATACAAAGTAACATTGTTTATAAACATTGATCAGACGGGAGAGAGAGATACAAAGTAACATTGTTTATAAACATTGATCAGACAGGAGATAGAGATACAAAGTAACATTGTTTATAAACATTGATCAGACGGGAGATAGAGAGATACAAAGTAACATTGTTTATAAACATTGATCAGACGGGAGATGGAGAGATACAAAGTAACATTGTTTATAAACATTGATCAGACGGGAGATAGAGAGATACAAAGTAACATTGTTTATAAACATTGATCAGGCGGGAGAGAGAGATACAAAGTAACATTGTTTATAAACATTGATCAGACGGGAGATAGAGAGATACAAAGTAACATTGTTTATAAACATTGATCAGACGGGAGATAGAGGGATACAAAGTAACATTGTTTATAAACATTGATCAGACGGGAGATAGAGAGATACAAAGTAACATTGTTTATAAACATTGATCAGACGGGAGATAGAGAGATACAAAGTAACATTGTTTATAAACATTGATCAGACGGGAGATAGAGATACAAAGTAACATTGTTTATAAACATTGATCAGACGGGAGATACAGAGATACAAAGTAACATTGTTTATAAACATTGATCAGACGGGAGATAGAGAGATACAAAGTAACATTGTTTATAAACATTGATCAGACAGGAGATAGAGATACAAAGTAACATTGTTTATAAACATTGATCAGACGGGAGATAGAGATACAAAGTAACATTGTTTATAAACATTGATCAAAGAGAGATACAGTAACATTGTTTATAAACATTGATAGAGAGATAGAGATACAAAGTAACATTGTTTATAAACATTGATCAGACAGGAGATAGAGAGATACAAAGTAACATTGTTTATAAACATTGATCAGACTGGAGATAGAGAGATACAAAGTAACATTGTTTATAAACATTGATCAGACGGGAGATAGAGATACAAAGTAACATTGTTTATAAACATTGATCAGACAGGAGATAGAGAGATACAAAGTAACATTGTTTATAAACATTGATCAGACTGGAGATAGAGAGATACAAAGTAACATTGTTTATAAACATTGATCAGACGGGAGATAGAGATACAAAGTAACATTGTTTATAAACATTGATCAGACGGGAGATAGAGAGATACAAAGTAACATTGTTTATAAACATTGATCAGACGGGAGATAGAGAGATACAAAGTAACATTGTTTATAAACATTGATCAGACGGGAGATGGAGATACAAAGTAACATTGTTTATAAACATTGATCAGACAGGAGATAGAGATACAAAGTAACATTGTTTATAAACATTGATCAGACGGGAGATAGAGAGATACAAAGTAACATTGTTTATAAACATTGATCAGACGGGAGATGGAGAGATACAAAGTAACATTGTTTATAAACATTGATCAGACGGGAGATAGAGAGATACAAAGTAACATTGTTTATAAACATTGATCAGACAGGAGATAGAGATACAAAGTAACATTGTTTATAAACATTGATCAGACAGGAGATAGAGAGATACAAAGTAACATTGTTTATAAACATTGATCAGACGGGAGATAGAGAGATACAAAGTAACATTGTTTATAAACATTGATCAGACAGGAGATAGAGATACAAATTAACATTGTTTATAAACATTGATCAGATGGGAGAGAGAGATACAAAGTAACATTGTTTATAAACATTGATCAGACGGGAGATAGAGGGATACAAAGTAACATTTTATTTATCTTCTGCAATGGCGAATCAATCAGTCCGTACAGAAAAGTACAAATATCTCCATAGACGCTGTACAGGAGATAAGGAGGTCATACAATGCAGGGGGGCGGGGCGTATAGCCAGGAGGCGGGGCTGTGAATCGGCAGCACGTCAGTAACAGCCGAACACATAAACGATCGTCTCTGCTTCCCATGCTGGGGATTGGGGGCGTCCTTGGAATGAAAGGTGGGCGGTAATAGATGGGATTTATGACAAGGTCAGCGGAGCGCCTCCAGCACAGAGTCTGTCACAGAAGACGGATGGGATTGATTCTACAATGTGCGGCTCTCCGGAGTCTCCGGATTATAGGACACATGTAACAGGAGGTGACAGAGCCGAGGGGCTCCTCTATCGAGGTCTGGAAATCATAGAAAATAAGACTCACCAGGCTGACAAACACCACACTGTGCACCAAGACTCAACTGCCGATTCCCTCCGAGACTCAACTGCCGATTCCCTACCTTACACCGAGAAACAACTTCCAATTCCCCCTGAAACTCAACTGCCAATTCTCACTGAGAATCAACTGCTGATTCCCTACCTTACACAGAGACTCAATTGCTGATTCCCACTGAGACTCAACTTCTAAATCCCTCCGAGACTCAACTGCCGGTTCCCTCCGAGACTCAACTGCCGATTCCCTACCTTACACCGAGAAACAACTTCCAATTCCCCCTGAAACTCAACTGCCAATTCTCACTGAGAATCAACTGCTGATTCCCTACCTTACACAGAGACTCAACTGCTGATTCCCACTGAGACTCAACTTCTAAATCCCTCCGAGACTCAACTGCCGGTTCCCTCCGAGACTCAACTGCCGATTCCCTACCTTACACCGAGAATCAACTGCCAATTCACCCCGAAACTCAACTGCCAATTCTCACTGAGAATCAACTGCTGATTCCCTACCTTACACAGAGACTCAACTGCTGATTCCCACTGAGACTCAACTGCCGATTCCCTCAGAGACTCAACTGCCAATTCTCACTGAGAATCAACTGCTGATTCCCTACCTTACACAGAGACTCAACTGCTGATTCCCACTGAGACTCAACTTCTAAATCCTACCGAGACCCAACTGCCTGTTCCCTCCGAGACTCAACTGCCGGTTCCCTCTGAGACTCAACTGCCGATTCCCTACCTTACACAGAGACTCAACTGCCGATTCCCTCTGAGACTCAACTGCCGATTCCCTCTGAGACTCAACTGCTGATTTCCTACCTTACACAGAGACTCAACTGCCGATTCCCTCCGAGACTCAACTGCTGATTCCCTACCTTACACAGAGAATTAAGTGCCAATTCCCACCAAGATTCAACTGCCAGTTCCCACTGAGACTCAACTTCTAAATCCCACTGAGACTCAACTGCCGGTTCTCTTCGAGACTCAACTGCCGATTCCCTACCTTACACCGAAAATCAACTGCCAATTCCCCCAAAAACTCAACTGCCAATTCTCACTGAGAATCAACTGCTGATTCCCTACCTTACACAGAGACTCAACTGCCGATTCCCTCCGAGACTCAACTGCCGATTCCCTACCTTACACAGAGACTCAACTGCCGATTCCCTCCGAGACTCAACTGCCGATTCCCTACCTTACACAGAGACTCAACTGCTGATTCCCTCCGAGACTCAACTGCAGATTCCCTACCTTACACAGAGAATTAAGTGCCAATTCCCACCAAGACTCAACTTCTAAATCCCACTGAGACTCAACTGCCAATTCCCTACCTTACACCCAAAATCAACTGCCAATTCCCCCAAAAACTCAATTGCCAATTCTCACTAAGAATCAACTGCTGATTCCCTACCTTACACAGAGACTCAACTGCCGATTCCCTCCAAGACTCAACTGCCAATTCCCTCCGAGACTCAACTGCCGATTCCCCACTGTACG
>JAJQKJ010002007.1:65000-87500 GCA_029574335.1 Rana kukunoris
ATCATCACCGCCGTACATTACATCATCACCGCATCATCACCGCCGTACATTACATCATCACCGCATCATCACCGCCGTACATTACATCATCACCGCATCATCACCGCCGTACATTACATTATCACCGCCGTACATTACATCATCACCGCATCATCACACCGCCGTACATTACATCATCACCGCCGTACATTACATCATCACCGCATCATCACCGCCGTACATTACATTATCACCGCCGTACATTACATCATCACCGCATCATCACCGCCGTACATTACATCATCACCGCATCATCACCGCCGTACATTACATCATCATTGCATCATCACCGCCGTACATTACATCATCACCGCCGTACATTACATCATCACTGCATCATCACCGCCGTACATTACATCATCATCGCATCATCACCGCCGTACATTACATCATCACCGCATACATTACATCATCACCGCATCATCACCGCCGTACATTACATCATCACCGCCGTACATTACATCATCATCGCATCATCACCGCCGTACATTACATCATCACTGCAGTACATTACATCATCACCGCATCATCACCGCCGTACATTACATCATCACTGCATCATCACCGCCGTACATTACATCATCACTGCATCATCACCGCCGTACATTACATCATCACCGCCGTACATTACATCATCACTGCATCATCACCGCCGTACATTACATCATCATCGCATCATCACCGCCGTACATTACATCATCACCGCCGTACATTACATCATCACCGCATCATCACTGCCGTACATTACATCATCACTGCATCATCACCGCCGTACATTACATCATCACTGCAGTACATTACATCATCACCGCCGTACATTACATCATCACCGCATCATCACCACCGTACATTACATCATCACCGCATCATCACCGCCGTACATTACATCATCACCGCCGTACATTACATCATCACTGCATCATCACCGCCGTACATTACATCATCACCGCCGTACATTACATCATCACCGCCGTACATTACATCATCACCGCATCATCACCGCAGTACATTACATCATCACCGCCATCATCACTGCATCATCACCGTACATTACATCATCACCGCCGTACATTACATCATCACCGCATCATCACCGCCGTACATTACATCATCACCGCATCATCACCGCCGTACATTACATCATCACCGCCGTACATTACATCATCACCGCCGTACATTACATCATCACCGCCATACATTACATCATCACCGCATCATCACCGCCGTACATTACATTATCACCGCCGTACATTACATCATCACCGCATCATCACCGCCGTACATTACATCATCACTGCATCATCACCGCCGTACATTACATTATCACCGCCGTACATTACATCATCACCGCATCATCACCGCCGTACATTACATCATCACCGCCGTACATTACATCATCACCGCATCATCACCGCCGTACATTACATCATCACCGCCGTACATTACATCATCACCGCCGTACATTACATCATCACTGCAGTACATTACATCATCACCGCCGTACATTACATCATCACCGCATCATCACCGCCGTACATTACATCATCACTGCAATACATTACATCATCACCGCCGTACATTACATCATCACCGCATCATCACCGCCGTACATTACATCATCACCGCATCATCACCGCCGTACATTACATCATCACCGCATCACCGCCGTACATCACCTCATCACCGCCGTACATTACATCATCACCGCCGTACATTACATAATCACTGCATCATCACCGCCGTACATTACATCATCACCACTGCCAACAAAACTAAATTCCAATTACATCATCACCGATTACATAATCACTGGCGTACATTACATCATCACCACTGCCAACAAAACTAAATTCCAAGATGGCGGAGTATGAGCAGAACGGAGCCGAGAGGGAGATCTTTAGGCTGTAAGGAAGACAATGCTGGACTCCATGGACTAGAGGACCTGCTCAGTGATGGTAGAGGTGGTGTGCTCGTTGTTGGGTAGTACCCTTGCAGATCAAAGAAGGGGAGCTTTAGGCTGGAGAGTAGGCAATGCTGGACTTTATGGACTAGAGCACTTGCCCAAGGATGGTAGAGATGGTGTCCTCATTGCTCAGTGATGGTAGAGGTGGTGTCCTCGTTGCTCAGTGATAGAGATGGTGGTGTCCTCGTTGCTCAGTGATGGTAGAGGTGGTGTCCTCGTTGCTCAGTGACGGTGGAGGTGGTGGTGTCCTTGTTGCTCAGTGACGGTGGAGGTGGTGGTGTCCTCGTGGCTCAGTGATGGTAGAGGTGGTGGTGTCCTTGTTGCTCAGTGATGATAGAGGTGGTGTCCTCGTTGCTCAGTGATGGTAGAGGTGGTGTCCTCGTTGCTCAGTGATGGTAAAGGTGGTGTCCTCGTTGCTCAGTCATGGTAGAGGTGGTAGTGTCCTCGTGGCTCAGTGATGGTAAAGGTGGTGGTGTCCTTGTTGCTCCGTGATGGTAGAGGTGGTGTCCTCGTTGCTCAGTGATGGTAGAGATGATGGTGTCCTCGTTGCTCAGTGATGGTAGAGATGATGGTGTCCTCGCTGCTCAGTGATGGTAGAGGTGGTGGTAGAGGTGGTGTCCTCGTTGCTCAGTGATGGTAGAGATGGTGGTGTCCTCGTTGCTCAGTGATGGTAGAGTTTGGTGTCCTTGTTGCTCAGTGATGGTAGAGGTGGTGGTGTCCTCGTTGCTCAGTGATGGTAGAGGTGGTGGTAGAGGTGGTGTCCTCGTTGCTCAGTGATGGTAGGGGTGGTGTCCTTGTTGCTCAGTGATGGTAGAGGTGGTGTCCTCATTGCTCAGTGATGTTAAGGGCGGTGTCCTCGTTGCTCAGTGATGGTAGAGGTGGTGTCCTCATTGCTCAGTGATGTTAAGGGCGGTGTCCTCGTTGCTCAGTGATGGTAGAGGTGGTGTCCTCGTTTCTCAGTGATGGTAGAGGTGGTGTCCTCGTTTCTCAGTGATGGTAGAGGTGGTGTCCTCGTTTCTCAGTGATGGTAGAGGTGGTGTCCTCGTTTCTCAGTGATGGTAGAGGTGGTGTCCTCCTTTCTCAGTGATGGTAGAGGTGGTGTCTTTGTTGCTCAGTGATGGTAGAGGTGGTGTCCTCGTTTCTCAGTGATGGTAGAGGTGGTGTCCTCGTTTCTCAGTGATGGTAGAGGTGGTGTCCTCGTTTCTCAGTGATGGTAGAGGTGGTGTCCTCATTTCTCAGTGATGGTAGAGGTGGTGTCTTTGTTGCTCATTGATGGTAGAGGTGCTGTCCTCGTTGCTCAGTGATGGTAGAGGTGGTGGTGTCCTCGTTGCTCAGTGATGGTAGAGGTGGTGGTATCCTCGTTGCTTATTGATGGTAGAGGTGGTGGTGTCCTCGTTGCTCAGTTATGGACACCACAACCACCATCACCTCTACCATCACTAAGCAACGAGGACACCACCACCTCTACCATCACTGAGCAACGAGGACACAACCACCACCTCTACCATGACTGAGCAACGAGAACACCACCACCTCTACCATCACTGAGCAACGAGGACACCACCTCTACTATCAATGAGCAATGAGGACACCACCACCTCTACCATGACTGAGCAACGAGGACACTACCACCTCTACCATCACTGAGCAACGAGGACACCACCTCTACCATCACTGAGCAACGAGGACGCCACCATCTCTACCATCACTGAGCAACGAGGACACCACCACCTCTACCATGACTGAGCAACGAGGACACTACCACCTCTACCATCACTGAGCAACGAGGACACCACCACCTCTACCATGACTGAGCCACGAGGGCACCACCTCTACCATTACTGAGCAACGAGGACGCCACCACCTCTCCCATTAATGAGCAACGAGGACGCCACCACCTCTACCATCACTGAGCAACGAGGACGCCACCATCTCTACCATCACTGAGCAACGAGGACGCCACCATCTCTACCATCACTGAGCAACGAGGACGCCACCATCTCTACCATCACTGAGCAACGAGGACGCCACCATCTCTACCATCACTGAGCAACGAGGACGCCACCATCTCTACCATCACTGAGCAACGAGGACGCCACCATCTCTACCATCACTGAGCAACGAGGACGCCACCATCTCTACCATCACTGAGCAACGAGGACTCCACCATCTCTACCATCACTGAGCAACGAGGACGCCACCATCTCTACCATCACTGAGCAACGAGGACGCCACCATCTCTACCATCACTGAGCAACGAGGACGCCACCATCTCTACCATCACTGAGCAACGAGGACGCCACCATCTCTACCATCACTGAGCAACGAGGACGCCACCATCTCTACCATCACTGAGCAACGAGGACGCCACCATCTCTACCATCACTGAGCAACGAGGACGCCACCATCTCTACCATCACTGAGCAACGAGGACGCCACCATCTCTACCATCACTGAGCAACGAGGACGCCACCATCTCTACCATCACTGAGCAACGAGGACGCCACCATCTCTACCATCACTGAGCAACGAGGACGCCACCACCTCTACCATCACTGAGCAACGAGGACGCCACCACCTCTACCATCACTGAGCAACGAGGACGCCACCACCTCTACCATCACTGAGCAACGAGGACGCCACCATCTCTACCATCACTGAGCAACGAGGACGCCACCATCTCTACCATCACTGAGCAACGAGGACGCCACCATCTCTACCATCACTGAGCAACGAGGACGCCACCATCTCTACCATCACTGAGCAACGAGGACGCCACCATCTCTACCATCACTGAGCAACGAGGACGCCACCATCTCTACCATCACTGAGCAACGAGGACACAACCACCACCTCTACCATCACTGAGCAACGAGGACACAACCACCACCTCTACTATCACTGAGCAATGAGGACACCACCACCTCTACCATGACTGAGCAACGAGGACACTACCACCTCTACCATCACTGAGCAACGAGGACACCACCACCTCTACCATGACTGAGCCACGAGGGCACCACCTCTACCATTACTGAGCAACGAGGACGCCACCACCTCTACCATCACTGAGCAACGAGGACGCCACCACCTCTACCATCACTGAGCAACGAGGACGCCACCATCTCTACCATTACTGAGCAACAAGGACGCCACCATCTCTACCATCACTGAGCAACGAGGACGCCACCATCTCTACCATCACTGAGCAACGAGGACGCCACCATCTCTACCATCACTGAGCAACGAGGACGCCACCATCTCTACCATCACTGAGCAACGAGGACGCCACCACCTCTACCATGACTGAGCAACGAGGACGCCACCACCTCTACCATGACTGAGCAACGAGGACACCACCACCTCTACCATGACTGAGCAACGAGGACACCACCACCTCTACCATGACTGAGCCACGAGGACGCCACCACCTCTACCATCACTGAGCAACGAGGACGCCACCACCTCTACCATCACTGAGCAACGAGGACGCCACCACCTCTACCATCACTGAGCAACGAGGACGCCACCATCACTGAGCAACGAGGACGCCACCATCTCTACCATCACTGAGCAACGAGGACGCCACCATCTCTACCATCACTGAGCAACGAGGACGCCACCATCTCTACCATTACTGAGCAACGAGGACGCCACCATCTCTACCATCACTGAGCAACGAGGACGCCACCATCTCTACCATCACTGAGCAACGAGGACGCCACCATCTCTACCATCACTGAGCAACGAGGACGCCACCATCTCTACCATCACTGAGCAACGAGGACGCCACCACCTCTACCATCACTGAGCAACGAGGACGCCACCACCTCTACCATCACTGAGCAACGAGGACGCCACCACCTCTACCATCACTGAGCAACGAGGACGCCACCATCTCTACCATCACTGAGCAACGAGGACGCCACACCTCTCTACCATCACTGAGCAACGAGGACGCCACCACCTCTACCATCACTGAGCAACGAGGACGCCACCATCTCTACCATCACTGAGCAACGAGGACGCCACCATCTCTACCATCACTGAGCAACGAGGACACAACCACCACCTCTACCATCACTGAGCAACGAGGACACCACCTCTACTATCACTGAGCAATGAGGACACCACCACCTCTACCATGACTGAGCAACGAGGACACTACCACCTCTACCATGACTGAGCCACGAGGGCACCACCTCTACCATTACTGAGCAACGAGGACGCCACCACCTCTACCAGGACGCCACCACCTCTACTGAGCAACGAGGACCCCCACCACCTCTACCATCACTGCCACCACCTCTACCTCTACCATCACTGAGCACCGCCACCACCTCTCTACCATCACTGAGCAACGAGGACGCCACCATCTCTACCATCACTGAGCAACGAGGACGCCACCATCTCTACCATCACTGAGCAACGAGGACGCCACCATCTCTACCATCACTGAGCAACGAGGACGCCACCACCTCTACCAACGAGGACGCCACCATCTCTACAACGAGGACGCCACCACCTCTACCATGAGCAACGAGGACACCACCCACCTCTACCATGCCACCACCTCTACCACCTCTACCATGACTGAGCCACGACACCACCTCTACCATCACTGAGCAACGAGGACGCCACCACACCTCTACCATCACTGACGAGGACCACCACCACCTCTACCATACTGAGCACGAGGACGCCACCACCTCACTGAGCAACGAGGACGCCACCATCTCTACCATCACTGAGCAACGAGGACGCCACCACCTCTACCATCACTGAGCAACGAGGACACCCACCACCTCTACCAACGAGGACAACGAGGACACCACCTCTACTAGCAACGAGGACGCCACCATCACTGAGCAATGAGGACACACCACCTCTACCATGACTGAGCAACGAGGACACTACCACCTCTACCATGACTGAGCCACGAGGGCACCACCTCTACCATTACTGAGCAACGAGGACGCCACCACCTCTACCATTACTGAGCAACGAGGACGCCACCACCTCTACCATCACTGAGCAACGAGGACCCCACCACCTCTACCATCACTGAGCAACGAGGACGCCACCATCTCTACCATCACTGAGCAACGAGGACGCCACCATCTCTACCATCACTGAGCAACGAGGACGCCACCATCTCTACCATCACTGAGCAACGAGGACGCCACCATCTCTACCATCACTGAGCAACGAGGACGCCACCATCTCTACCATCACTGAGCAACGAGGACGCCACCATCTCTACCATCACTGAGCAACGAGGACGCCACCACCTCTACCATGACTGAGCAACGAGGACGCCACCACCTCTACCATGACTGAGCAACGAGGACACCACCACCTCTACCATGACTGAGCAACGAGGACGCCACCACCACCTCTACCATCACTGAGCTGAGGACGAGCAACGAGGACGCCACCACACCTCTACCATGAGCAACGAGGACGCC
This sequence comes from Rana kukunoris, assembly GCA_029574335.1. NCBI lineage: Eukaryota > Metazoa > Chordata > Amphibia > Anura > Ranidae > Rana > Rana kukunoris. The sequence goes on from JAJQKJ010002007.1 coordinate 72,471, forward strand.
ACCACCTCTACCTCTACCATGACTGAGCAACGAGGACGCCACATCACTGAGCAACGAGGACGCCACCATCTCTACCATCACTGAGCAACGAGGACGCCACCACCTCTACCATCACTGAGCAACGAGGACGCCACCATCTCACTCACTGAGCAACGAGGACGCCACCATGACAACGAGGACGCCACCATGAGCAACGAGGACGCCACCATCTCTACCATCACTGAGCAACGAGGACGCCACCATCTCTACCATCACTGAGCAACGAGGACGCCACCATCTCTACTACATCATCACTGAGCAACGAGGATGAGCAACGAGGACGCCACCACCTCTACCATTGGAGCAACGAGGACGCCACCACCTCTACCATCACTGAGCAACGAGGACGCCACCACCTCTACCATCACTGAGCAACGAGGACGCCACCACCTCTACCATCACTGAGCAACGAGGACGCCACCACCTCTACCATCACTGAGCAACGAGGACGCCACCACCTCTACCATCACTGAGCAACGAGGACGCCACCCATCTCTCACTGAGCAACGAGGACGCCACCACTCTACCATCACCAACGAGGACGCCACCATCACCATCACTGAGCAACGAGGACGCCACCATCTACTACCATCACTGAGCAACGAGGATGCCACCACCTCTACCATGACTGAGCATCTACCATCACTGAGCAACGAGGACACAACCTCTACCATCACTGAGCAACGAGGACGCCACCACCTCTACCATCACTGAGCAACGAGGACGCCACCAACCATCACTGAGCAACGAGGACGCCACCATCTACCATCACTGAGCAATCTCTACCATCACTGAGCAACGAGGACGCCACCATCACTGAGCAACGAGGACGCCACCATCTCTACCATCACTGAGCAACGAGGATGAGCTCTACCATCACTGAGCAACGAGGACGCCACCATCTCTACCATCATGAGCAACGAGGACACAACCACCACCTCTACCATCACTGAGCAACGAGGACACACCACCTCTACCATCTACTAGCAACGAGGCCGCCAACTCACTGAGCAGGACGCCCACCTGAGCAACGACGCCACCACCTCTACCATCACTGAGCAACGAGGACGCCACCACCTCTACCATCACTGAGCAACGAGGACGCCACTACCACCTCTACCATCACTGAGCAACGAGGACACCACCCTCTACCATCTACCACTGAGAGCCACCGCCACCACCTCTACCATCACTGAGCAACGAGGACGCCACCATCTCTACCATCACTGAGCAACGAGGACGCCACCATCAAGCAACGAGGATCTACCATCACAGCAACGAGACACCACCATCTCCGAGGAACAACGAGGATACCTCTACCCAACCATGATAATGAGGACCACCACTCTACCATCACTGAGCAACGAGGACCCCCCTCTACCATCATGCCACCATCTCTACCATCACTGAGCAACGAGACCCCCACCTCTACCATCACTGACGCCACCATCTCTACCATCACTGAGCAACGAGGACGCCACCATCTCTACCATCACTGAGCAACGAGGACGCCACCATCTCTACCATCACTGAGCAACGAGGACGCCACCATCTCTACCATCACTGAGCAACGAGGACGCCACCATCTCTACCATCACTGAGCAACGAGGACGCCACCACATCTCTACCATCACTGAGCAACGAGGACGCCACATCTCTACCATCACTGAGCAACGAGGACGCCACCACCTCTACCATCACTGAGCAACGAGGACGCCACCACCTCTACCATGACTGAGCAACGAGGACACTCCCCTATTCCTCCCCCACACCACCTCTACCATGACTGAGCAACGAGGACACCACCACCTCTACCACCAACCATGACTGAGCCACGAGGACGCCACCACCTCTCTGACATGAGCAGCCACGAGGACGCCACCACCTCTACCATCACTGAGCAACGAGGACGCCCCCCCCCACCAACCATCAACAATCGAGGACCCCACCCTCCCATCACTACCATCACTGAGCAACGAGGACGCCACCACCTCTCCATCACCGAGGACGCCATCACTGAGCAACGAGGACGCCACCATCTCTACCATCACTGAGCAACGAGGACGCCACCATCTCTACCATCACTGAGCAACGAGGACGCCACCATCTCTACCCATCACTGAGCAACGAGGACGCCACCATCTCTACCATCACTGAGCAACGAGGACGCCACCATCTCTACCATCACTGAGCAACGAGGACGCCACCATCCTCTACCATCACTGAGCAACGAGGACGCCACCACCTCTACCATCACTGAGCAACGAGGACGCCACCATCTCTACCATCACTGAGCAACGAGCCACCCACCTCTACCATCACTGACGCCACCATCTCTACCATCACTGAGCAACGAGGACGCCACCATCAGGACCTCTACCATCACTGAGCAACGAGGACGCCACCATCTCTACCATCACTGAGCAACGAGGACACCACCATCTCTACCATCACTGAGCAACGAGGACGCCACCATCTCTACCATCACTGAGCAACGAGGACGCCACCATCTGTACCATCACTGAGCAACGAGGACGCCACCATCTGTACCATCACTGAGCAACGAGGACGCCACCATCTCTACCATCACTGAGCAACGAGGACGCCACCATCTCTACCATCACTGAGCAACGAGGACGCCACCATCTCTACCATCACTGAGCAACGAGGATACCACCACCTCTACCATGACAGTGTCCTCGTTGCTCAGTGATGTTAAGGGCGGTGTCCTCGTTGCTCAGTGATGGTAGAGGTGGTGGTGTCCTTGTTGCTCAGTGATGGTAGGGGCGGTGTCCTCGTTGCTCAGTGATGGTAGAGGTGGTGGTGTCCTTGTTGCTCAGTGATGGTAGAGGTGGTGGTGTCCTTGTTGCTCAGTGATGGTAGAGGTGGTGGCGTCCTCGTTGCTCAGTAATGGTAGAGGTGGTGGTGTCCTTGTTGCTCAGTCATGGTAGAGGTGGTGGTGTCCTTGTTGCTCAGTGATGATAGAGGTGGTGGTGTCCTTGTTGTTGGGTAGTAGCCTTGCAGAGTGGAGAAAGCGTCCAGTTGCGGGAGCTCTTCTCCTTTCTCCATCTATTACAGACGTGTGACTGCCGGATATAAATAATCATAGCGGTGGGGGGGGGGGTGAGATATTTATGAGAAGAAGTGCCGGGGGCAATGGAAGTCACATGACTGCTGTGAAACGCGTAAAGGGAACATTTGGTGGAGTTCATAACGAGGAGAATAGAAGATGCTAAAAATAGGGACACTAAGAACCGGAGAAGGATCGGGATCGAGTGGAGACCCCGGAGGTCGCTCTTCCCGCACACAAGGTGGGCGATTATTACCGGAAAGACGTTTGAAACCCGGACAAACCCTGGAGTGCCGAACGCGGCCGCGGTGATCATTTCACACTTGGAGCCACAGAAATAAAAAGGGCCCCATGTTTGAAATCCACCAAGAGGTCCTGGGGGGGGGTGGGGTGGGGGGAGGGATCCTGCCATGAAGGACCTCCTCGGTTGGTAGGTTAATTTGCCCTCAGATGATATCCTACTGAGTGGGCCCAAAATGGCTGCCACAACAGTTGATGGGGCCCCTGGGAGCCGCAAGGGCACCACTGAGAGAACAGAGTTCCCTGATTGGAGGAGGCGGGGCGATGATGTAGCCACACAAAAATATCCATACCTGGATTTAAAGCGGTACTAACCCCACCTAACATGTTGGGTATCTATTTACTCGGTGCAGCCTTTACAATAAAACCGTGGGGCTAACTCGGAACAAATCCCATCGTCCATAGCAACCAGCCAGAGTTCCTGTTTTATTTCAAACCTTGTGCTTGTGCCATACATGGGCCTCGGTTCCCGGAAGTTCTGAGAATCTCCAAGGTGAGGTCCCGACACCGAAACATTTCCAGGAATTCATCTTCTGGCCGCGGCCGCGTGTGAAGCCTTTGTCATGGCGAGCAGGGTTCTGATTGGTTGCCAGGGGCGACGCACCACACATTTTATTTTTTTTAATTTTCTTTAATAAGTGAGACCTTAGTGTTGCGAGTTTCAGCAGTTACCGTGGCGATACAAGATGTGAGAACTCCGAGGTGATAAGGAAAAGTACGTAGGAGATCCAGAAATAGATCTTATGGAGGCTGAGGAGCGAAGGACCGGAAATGAGAGGCCATTCAGTTCTAGGTGATTGGAGACTCCAGCATGGCGATCTCTTCTGGTCTCCATTCAGTGTCCTCCACCCCTCTCTACCAATCCCACCACTGACCTCCATTCAGTGTCCTCCACTCCTCTCTACCAATCACTCCACTGGTCTCCATTCAGTGTCCTCCACCCCTCTCTGCCAATCCTTCCACTGACCTCCATTCAGTGTCCTCCACCCCTCTCTACCAATCTCTCCACTGACCTCCATTCGGTGTCCTCCACCCCTCTCTACCAATCCTTCCACTGACCTCCATTCAGTGTCCTCCACCCCTCTCTACCAATCCCACCACTGACCTCCATTCAGTGTCCTCCACCCCTCTCTACCAATCTCTCCACTGACCTCCATTCAGTGTCCTCCACCCCTCTCTACCAATCTCTCCACTGACCTCCATTCAGTGTCCTCCACCCCTCTCTACCAATCCCTCCACTGACCTCCATTCAGTGTCCTCCACCCCTCTCTACCAATCTCTCCACTGACCTCCATTCAGTGTCCTCCACCCCTCTCTACCAATCCTTCCACTGACCTCCATTCAGTGTCCTCCACCCCTCTTTACCAATCCCACCACTGACCTCCATTCAGTGTCCTCCACCCCTCTCTACCAATCCCACCACTGACCTCCATTCAGTGTCCGCCACCCCTCTCTACCAATCCCTCCACTGACCTCCATTCAGTGTCCTCCACCCCTCTCTACCAATCCCTCCACTGACCTCTATTCAGTGTCCTCCACCCCTCTCTACCAATCCCTCCACTGACCTCCATTCAGTGTCCTCCACCCCTCTCTACCAATCCCTCCACTGACCTCTATTCAGTGTCCTCCACCCCTCTCTACCAATCCCTCCACTGACCTCTATTCAGTGTCCTCCACCCCTCTCTACCAATCCCTCCACTGGCCTCCATTCAGTGTCCTCCACCCCTCTCTACCAATCCCTCCACTGACCTCCATTCAGTGTCCTCCACCCCTCTCTACCAATCCCTCCACTGACCTCCATTCAGTGTCCTCCACCCCTCTCTACCAATCCCTCCACTGGTCTCCATTCAGTGTCCTCCACCCCTCTCTACCAATCCTTCCACTGACCTCCATTCAGTGTCCTCCACCCCTCTCTACCAATCCCATCACTGGTCTCCATTCAGTGACCTCCACCCCTCTCTACCAATCCCTCCACTGACCTCCATTCAGTGTCCTCCACCCCTCTCTACCAATCCCATCACTGGTCTCCATTCAGCGTCCTCCACCCCTCTCTACCAATCCCACCACTGACCTCCATTCAGTGTCCTCCACTCCTCTCTACCAATCCCACCACTGACCTCCATTCGGTGTCCTCCACCCCTCTCTACCAATCCCTCCACTGACCTCCATTCAGTGTCCTCCACCCCTCTCTACCAATCCTTCCACTGACCTCCATTCAGTGTCCTCCACCCCTCTCTACCAATCCCACCACTGACCTCCATTCAGTGTCCTCCACCCCTCTCTACCAATCCCTCCACTGACCTCCATTCAGTGTCCTCCACCCCTCTCTACCAATCCCTCCACTGACCTCCATTCAGTGTCCTCCACCCCTCTTCTCCAATCCCTCCACTGACCTCCATTCAGTGTCCTCCACCCCTCTCTACCAATCCCTCCATTGACCTCCATTCAGTGTCCTCCACCCCTCTCTACCAATCCCTCCACTGACCTCCATTCAGTGTCCTCCACCCCTCTCTACCAATCCCTCCACTGACCTCTATTCAGTGTCCTCCACCCCTCTCTACCAATCCCTCCACTGGCCTCCATTCAGTGTCCTCCACCCCTCTCTACCAATCCCTCCACTGACCTCCATTCAGTGTCCTCCACCCCTCTCTACCAATCCCTCCACTGACCTCCATTCAGTGTCCTCCACCCCTCTCTACCAATCCCTCCACTGGTCTCCATTCAGTGTCCTCCACCCCTCTCTACCAATCCCTCCACTGGTCTCCACTAATCGTAGCAGGACACCATAGAACTGCAACTTCCAGGGGAGACCCTTTCCTTCTTTGAACCCCTTGTGATTGTAGCCAGGAATACATAACTATTAGAAGTGATATGCTTCTGCAGATTAGGTCTCCACAGAACAGATCTGGAACTTCTGGTTGAGTATTGGACCCAAATTCATGGCAGAACAGATGTTTGGACCCGACTCTGGGAGGTTATAAGATTATAATATTGTTGTTTTATAGAATCTCCCTCGGGTTTTACGATGTTCTAGGTCTTGAGGGCTCTTACGTTTTTTCCTTTGAAGGGTGATATTTTCCTTCCAATCGGGATCCTTCACCTAATAGAACCGGTGCGAGTCGATCAACTATCACTACTCAGACCTTTCATCAAACTATTAGGCAAGTTCCAACTTTGTTCCTTGTTTCCTTATAAGAGCTCACACTTTGTTACCCTCTAATGACTTGTTCTATTTTTATATCCTGAAAAGAAAAACGTAATAAAAACGATTGAAGCTGAATATAAATATGTATAAAATATTTTCTCCCCGGATTATTCCCGGCAATGACGTCACATGATCTGCATACCGCGGAATGTTCAGGTAAGTGGATGTAATGTCATTAGCATTTTCTTAGCAAGCTCGCCAATTGCGCTAATTTGTGCGCTCGCCAGGCAGGCTCAATCTTATCTCACTTCTACACAAAACATTATTTTTTTTTCCTGTGTGTGGGTTGCAACGCGGCGATAAAAGAGGAGAATAAATCTTTCCTAACGCAAAATACAATTCCACCGCGTTACATAAAAGTCGCACTAAATGTATCACTTTATTCAGCAGACGTTGTTGAAGATATTTGAGGGTAAATATATGGAGGGGGCATAAAATATGCAAATATGTCACCGGGAAAAATGAAAATGCATATTTTCATTTTTTATTTTTATTTATTTTTACTATTTATTCCCAATACAAACTAAAAATTCAACCCCAGGGGCGTGTACAGGATAACATTATACACATAAGTGTGTGCACCCCAAAAAACGCAAACACGCATGTGCAGTAGAGCCGTAGACGTTGTCAGTAGTGTTGAGCAGAATATGCCATATTCGATTTCGCGATATATCTCGAATATATAGACGAATATTCGAGATATATTCGCTAAATACGAATATTCGTGATATTTTTTGGAAATGAAATGATTGCGAAATTTCGCTATTGCGAATGCGAATGCGAAATTTCGAGAAATGCGGAAGGAGCACACTGATTGGCTCAGAATATTCGTGATATTTTACAATACAAAATAATTGCGAATATTCGAGAAATGCGGAATGGAGCACTCTGATTGGCTCAGAATATTCTTGATATTTTATCGTAATTTCGCAAAAATGCGAATGAGAAATTGATTGCGGAATTTCGACAGTAACACTCTGAAATCGAATATATGTGTTATTTTAGCTAAAAACAATATTGCGAATTTCTCGAAAATAATCGCGCGATATCGCTATTGCCGAATAATCGCATTGCGATTTTTTGGCAATATAAAATGAGCGCTGCAGCTACTCGGCCCAAGGTCTCTAATCATACCAGCAATGCTTTTAGACGTCGATGGGGATCTCTAGGATGTGATCTGTTCTAAAAAAAAAATTGAAAAAATACGAATATTCGAAATAGCGAATATTCACCGCGAAATTCGCAATATATCGCGAATACTCGAATATGCCATATTCGAGCCGAATATTCACAATACGAATATTCGTGAGCAACACTAGTTGTCAGTTATTTTTTATTATTATTTAATTTCGTTATTATATTTTACAATTTTTTTTTTTTTTACAATATTTTTATATTTATATATTTTTTCCCTCTTTAAAGGGTTTGTAAAGGATTTTTTGTTTGTATCTTAATAGCTTCCTTTACCTTAATGCAGTGCTGTTTTCATGTCCTCATTGTTCGTTTTTTTTTTTTTTGCTCTCAAGTTGCTGTAATCCTTCTCTGATCTCCACACTTCCTGGTTGTCTGTTTCCTGATCACCACAGTACTGGGAGCTTTCTCTCTGTGGTCACTAATCAAGGAGGTGTGATTAATCTGGGCCAGATTCTCATAGAATTCCGGCGGCGTAGCGTAAGCCAGTTACACTACGCCGCCGCATCGTACTAGAGCAAGTGCTTTAATCTCAAAGCACTTGCTCCGTAGTTTTCGCCGGCGTCGCGTAAATCGCCCAGCGTAAACCCGCGCAATTCAAATGGGGCGGCTTGTATTTAAATTAAGCGCGCCCCCGCGTCGAACGAACTGCGCATTGCGCCGGCCGGGGAAAAAGCCCAGTGCGCATGCTCCAGCTCACGTCGGGAAGCGTCGTTGAAACCGACGTCAAAACCACGTGAGCGTCATTTACGCAACTCCCTATTCGCGAACGAGTTAGTAAAACGACGTAAGCGACGGAAAAAGCCAACGCTGACCCAACGCCATACTTAACATGGCGTCCGACGGGACACGACGGCATCCGACGGTACTTTGTAAGGTTACTCCACATAGAAGCTGGGGTAACCTTACGCGGACGAAAACGACGTACGCGACGACGGGGCGGCGTAAAAGCGACCGGGAATCGGCGTAGTGGCCTCATTTGCATAGGCAAATAAGAAAACAACGTAAAGGCCACCCAGTGGCCGGAGTTGTCATTACAACTACGATCCGCAAGTGTAATGGTATTACGCTTGTCGGATGTTGAAGCGTATCTATGCCAAAGTGATGCTAAGCATCACACGCATTGATACGAGGCAAAAAAAACGGCGATACGACGGGGTATCTGAGATATTCCGTCATAGCGCCGCTGAGAATCTGGCCCTGTGTGTCTAAAACCCCTCAGCACCAATCGCTTTTGCGTTCCAAACCATCACTGCCCTGTATTGGCTCTGTGGCTCTGTACATCAGAGAGACAGGAAACAGCATGCAAAAACTAAACTGAAACTGCAGGTACATTATGGGCCAGATTCAGGTAGAGTTAGGCTGGAGTATCCAGTGATCCGCCAGCCTAACTGTCACTTTAAGCCGGCGTCTCTGTAACCAGAAAACAAGAAACGCCGGGTTGGAGTTCCGATGCGATCGGCGTAATTGAATTTCGCCATCGCATCGTTACTTCAACTTAAAAATGGCGCCGGGGGCGTTCCCGCTGATTAACGCTGAAAAAATATGTTAATCAGCGGGAGTCGGAAATTCACGATCGTTTTCGGGCGCGACGCAGTGACTTTACGACGTTTCCGGAAGCGATACGCGACGTAAAGATAAAGCAGCCCCCTAGTGGAGTATCCTATGTTAGGTATAGGCGTCCTCATCGCGTCGGAAAAAAAACAAATCGCGTCGCTTGCGTAAAACATTCATGAATGGGGATGTGACATCATTGACGTTCACTGACAGAACTTGGAGCATGCGCACTGGGATGCACTGACAGTCGACGCATGCGCAGTACGTTCGCCGCGGGATCGCGCTTAGTTTAAATAATACACGCCCCCTACCCGCCCAATTTGAATTCCGCTGTCTCATTTGCGATGCGCTGCCGCAACTTTAGGAGCAAGTGCTTCATGAATAACAGCACTTGCTCCTAAAATTTCGCCAGAGTAACGTAAATGAGATGCGTTACTCCAGAGCAAAGATGCGCCAATCTACCTGAATCTGGCCCTATATGATTGATTTTTATCAATTTTTAATCATTTTTAAAAGGAATCAGTTAACTATTATGGCCCGGATTCACAAAGCACTTACGCTGACGTAACTCACCATTTCCCGGCGTAGCGTACATATGCGCCCGGCGTATGCGTGCGCCAGAGTCAAAAACCAAGATACGCCTAAAAACAGGCCGTCCTACCCCGACGTATCTTACTTACGCCGGTGTGGCGTGGGCGCAAATATGGTCTGGACGCATGTTGCTTCTCCCATTGATTAGGCATTGAAATATGCAAATGAGGGAGATACGCCAATTCACGAACGTACTTGCGCCCGGCGGCGCATGATATACGCGGTTTGCGTACGTTTTACATCCGACGCTTGCCTCTCTGCGCTCCGCTGGCATAGCGTAAAGAAGATACGCTATGGCGGCATAAATGTGCGCCGATGTCTGAGAACCCTGTAAACCAGGGGTGTCCAAAGTTTTTTTCAAAGAGGGCCAGATTTGATGAAGGGAACATGCGCGAGGGCCGACATTCTTTGAACTGTTAAAATTCGGCCTAAGTGTGTTCGTCCGAGCGACTAATACACGGCCCAACAAGAATTCTCCTGCCTTTGTGGTGTGTGGTGAAGAGATGAGCGCGGGGGAGTGTTATTTGGATATACCGTATATATTTCTTTTGTGGCCCCAACGAATCCCAGGGCGCTGCTCAGGATTAAGGATGAGCTTGGGCGTGTTATTTGGATTGACCGTATTTATCGGCGTATAACATGATTACCATTGCCATGAATGCAGCCTTACCATTGCCATGAATGCAGCCTTACCATTGCCATCAGTGCAGCCTAACCATTGCCATCAATGCAGCCTTACCATTGCCACCAATGCAGCCTTACCATTGCCATGAATGCAGCCTTACCATTGCCATCAGTGCAGCCTAACCATTGCCATCAATGCAGCCTTACCATTGCCACCAATGCAGCCTTACCATTGCCATGAATGCAGCCTTACCATTGCCATGAATGCAGCCATACCATTGCCATGAATGCAGCCTTACCATTGCCATCAGTGCAGCCTTACCATTGCCATCAATGCAGCCTTACCATTGCCACCAATGCAGCCTCACATGTGCCACCAATGCAGCCTTAGGCCCCGTACACATGGCAGAGAACCTCGACGGGCAGAACACATCGTTCCGCCCGTCGAGGTTCTCTGCCGGCCGTCAGATTCGGCGACCAGCCCGTCGGGAAAGGTGACCAGCCATTCATCCCGACGGGCCGTCGAGCAAATAGAGAACCTGTTCTCTATTTGCTAGTCGGGTTTCCCGACGGGCGGGGCTCACCGAGAGCGTACACACGGCAGAGGTTCTCTGCAGAATGCGGCTCCCAGAGAGGTTCTCGCTGGTTTCTGCCGAGAACCTCGGCCGTGTGTACGGGGCTTCACATGTGCCATGAATGCAGCCTTACCATTGCCATCAGTGCAGCCTGATCGATGCCCATCTGCAGCCTCGGAGGGCAAAGGGACGAGTGCTGACAGTTTACAAACAGGAGAATCTCTTATTTACTCTGTGGCCTCTTTAATACAAAGTCCCGCCTCCGATGATTGACAGAACAGTCGTCCAATGGCAGCCCAGTAGACGGGACTTCCAATACAGACGCTGCCGAGTAAACGGGAGATTCTCTTCATGTAATCTGATGGCGCTCGTCCTTCCCCTCCCTGTCCCCTCCAAGGCAGTGCCGATAAATACGGTATATATCTTTTGTGGCGCTGGGGGCCACAGACAATATATATATCCATATCCCAGGGGGGCCATATTAAATCAACAGGGGGGCCGCATTTGGCCCGCGGGCCGGACTTTGGACATGCCTGCTGTAAACCGTAATTTCAGCAAAAAAAAAATGTTTTCCTTTACAACTCCTTTTAAAGAATTTTTATTTTGTTTACAAATTACAATAAATTACAATAAATCAGTAATGTAAGAACAATTATAAAAATATAAAAGGGCCAGATTCAGGTACAATTACGGCGGCATAACTCAGAATCTGCGCCGGCGTATCTGTGTTCGGTATTCAGAAAACAAGATACGCCGGGATTGAGTTAAGATACGAGCGGCGTAATTGTATTTCGCCGTCGTATCCTAACTGCAATTTTAAAATGGCCGCTAGGGGCGTTCCCGCTGATTTACGCCGAGAATATCTAAATCAGCGAGATACGCCAATTGCCGAACGTACGCCCGCCCGACGCAGTGACTTTACGCCGTTTCCGTAAGGGGCTTCCCCGGCGTAAAGATAAAGCACCAAAAAGCAGGCGCATCCTATGTTAAGTATGGACGTGACCGCGTCGAATATGAAAATGTTTACGTCGTCCGTGAATGGGGGTTGACGTCATTGACGTTCACGTCGAGAACACTGTCATAATTCGGAGCATGGGATACATTGACGGCCGGCGCATGCGCAGTACGTTCGGCGCATGGGATCGCGCCTATTTTAAATACTACACGCCCCCTACCCGCCGAATTTGAATTACGCCGGCCCATTTACGCTACGCCGCCGCAACTTTAAAAGCAAGTGCTTTGTGCATACGGCACTTGCGCGTAAAGCGGCGGCGTAACGTAAATGAGAAACGTTACGCCGGCCAAAAGAACCGCTCGCCATCCTGAATCTGGCCCAAAGTATAGAAGAAAGCTTCTTGTGTAAATAAAGGTTAGTTCTCTATACCAGAATTCATGTCCCATAATAAGAGATTGTATAACAAATAAAGTGTCAAAATAGAATATTTACATTAAAAATTAAATAATATAAATACAAATAAGTTACAAATATTGGATCAATAATCAGGTAGAAGTATAAATGCTAAATGTTAAAAACGGGGCCACCGTCAGGGGGGTACAGGCAGTACACCTGTAAGGGCCCCGGATGGCTAGCACCCCCTTTTTTTTAAATATTATATATATATTATTATTATTTTTTTGTAAGGGGCCCAGAGGTCCCCAGGGCCCCGGATGGCAACCCCCCTTATTTTTAATATATTTATTTTTTATGATTTTGTTTTTTGTTTTTATTAAGTGCCCAGAAGGCCCCAGATGGCACCCCCCCTCTTTATTTATTTTTATATATATATATTTTATTAATATATTTTTATTCTTTCTTTCTTCTTTTTATTAAAGGGCCCAGAGGTCCCCAGGGCCCGGGATGGCAACCCCGTAAGGCATCCCCCGACTTCTCAATTAGCGGCAGCACCCCCCCACTTCTCAATTCACGGGCAGCCCCCCCCCCCCCTGCTTCTCAAATTGAGGTGGCAGCACCCCCCCCCCCCCCCCAGTTCTCTGCTGCTGGGGGCCCATGCCTGAAGCTGTGTAATGGGCCCCATAATTCCTGATGGCGGCCCTGGTTAGGAGGGGGGTAATGAAGAGGGGGGTAATAGAGAATTATATGAAGGTATTGTGGAGTAATGGGGGATAACAGACTACAATCAGGGCCAAGGTCCGGCTATGTGGCTCGGCGTATCCTGGGAAAATTAATGAACAAGTTTCCTACCCCGCTTTATACTATAAATAATGTGGGGGGAGGGGAAGGGGTAATCATAGAAAAGGGGCTTTTTATATTATTTTTTAGGCGCCCCATTGAGGGTCTTTGGTGAAATAGCAGAGAATGGGAATGAGGACAGAGATTCCCCAGTCTCTGTAGCCTCAGCTGCCACAAGGGTTGCCAGTGGAAATCTGCATTGCACGGGGTGATTAGGGTGTGCCCAGGCACTCCCAGCACAACCTGTGTGTACACCTATGATTATACATCACCAGGGGGGGCTCTACAAGCTGAGGTCCGCTCTAATCTATGGAAGTTCTATCCCTGGGACATCAGGGCCACCATCAGGGGGGTATAGGCATTACACCTGCAAGGGGCCCGGCTGGCCCCCCTCCCATTTTTTTTTTTGCATTACACCTGCAAGGGGCCCGGCTGGTCCCCCTCTTGTTTTTTTTTTTTTTTGCATCACACACCTGGAAGGGGCCCGATGGTCCCCAGCCCCCCCCCCCCCCCCCCGCACTTATTATCTCGCGTCCAGGGGGGCCCTGCCTAAAGCTGTGTAAGGGGACCCAAAATTTGTAATGGCCGCCCCGTGGGACATATACAAAGATGATTTATAATTTTATACATTATCGCTGGGGGTGGGATCCACCAGGGTAACACCACCCAGATGGGTGACACCAGGGGCGACCGCCGACTGACCGTTAGGTATGGGGGAGGCAGGAGCTCAGGTATGGGGAGGGAGGAGCTCGGGTTTGGGGGAGGGAGGAGCTTGGGAATGGGGGGAGAACCTCTGGGGGGGATCTAGGATGGAGAAGGACCTGGGGGTCCTAGTAGATAAGAGGCTCAGCAATGGGGGAGGGTGGAGCTGTGGTATGGGGAGGGAGGAGCTCAGGTATGGGGGGGAGAACCTCTGGGGGAATCTAGGGTGAAAAAGGACCTGGGGGTTCTAGTAGATGATAGGCTCAGGTATGGTGGAGGGAGGAGCTCAGGTATGGGGAGGGAGGAGCTCAGGTATGGGGAGGGAGGAGCTCAGGTATGGGGGAGAACCTCTGGGGGAATCTAGGATGGATAAGGACCTGGGGGTCCTAGTAGATGAGAGGCTCAGCAATGCCAAGCTGCTGCTAACAAAGCAAACAGAATATTGGCATTAAAAAGGGAACAACTCCAGAGATAAAAGGATAATTCTCCCTCTACAAGACTCTGGTCCGGCCGCACCTGGAGTATGCCGTCCAGTTCTGGGCCCCAGTCCTCAGGAAGGATAATTCTCCCGCTCTACAAGACTCTGGTCCGGCTGCACCTGGAGTATGCCATCCAGTTCTGGGCTCCAGTCTTCAGGAAGGATAATTCTCCCTCTACAAGACTCTGGTCCGGCTGCACCTGGAGTATGCTGTCCAGTTCTGGGCTCCAGTCCTCAGGAAGGATAATTCTTCCTCTACAAGACTCTGGTCCGGCCACACCTGGAGTATGCCATCCAGTTCTGGGCTCCAGTCTTCAGGAAGGATAATTCTTCCTCTACAAGACTCTGGTCCGGCCTGCACCTTGGAGGAATGCCATCCAGTTCTGGAGCTCCAGTCTTCAGGAAGGATAATTCTTCCTCTACAAGACTCTGGTCCGGGGGGTATGCCCCCTGGGCCGCACCTGGAGTAATGCCATCCAGTTTCTGGGCCCCGGTCCATCAGTTCTG